>JAKCPI010020271.1:0-10389 GCA_023213315.1 Euborellia annulipes | reverse complement strand
AATTTTTATATTATTTACTATAATCCGAAATAAATCATTAACTAGATTGTTAGTGCAATTTTAAGAATTATTCTAATTCGGGAGGGAGTAAATCTATCTCCAAGTCCTGACGCCTGGTATGGAGAAGTAAAAAGACAAACGATGAGGAAAGGAAAATTTTTAGTCTCAGCTTTGATAACTCTCGGCCGCCATCCACAAAAAGTTTTTTTATTATTTTGATGTTTAGAAATAAATAATTATTAATAAATGCCTTACCCTTTATTGTAATGTTCTTTTAACTAAAAATTTTATAGATTAAATGGTGTAATTCTTTTTCTATTGTAGATTTGAATTGATAGAGGAAAAAAACTTTTGTATTTAGTTTAATTTTTACTATACTAGCAATCCTATTCAAGATAAATATTTTTTTGTTAAGAAAACAAAAAACGAAATAGTTTTGGCAACTTTTTTTGGCACAGTTTCTTGGCTCGTTAAAATCCACTTAACGACACCTTAAGACTTGTTAAATAACAAATTTATTTTTTAATATTAATTTACATTTTGACATATGTTTCCCCGTCGTTTTTGCCAAATATTTTTTCCGCTCTTTCATAATTGGCAAACCCTTTCTTTTATTTCTCACCCACCTTTCTTACTTTCAATTAAGGTCAAAGGGAGGAAGCAAATTAGCTGACTGAAATTGCGAGTCACGGTCAGTGTCTAAAGTGTAAGAAAAACATCATCCCCTCCCCTTCCACCTACCCTCCCCCCCTCGAGGGATATTTAGAAATACATTCTTAATTTGGTATTAATCACTTGGCCTTTCTCTCTTTCTTTTTTTTATTAAAAGAATTTTTTTTGTCTTTCTCGTTGAGTAATTTATAAAATGTTAATTATTGTTCCATGGAAGATTATTTAATTTTAATTTATTAAATATCATAGAAAGAATAACATTTGAGGTTGATTAGTTGTTAATAAAATTTGATTAAATTTTATCGCTTAGAACAGGAAACGAATTACTGATGACTTTACCTCTTCTGTTTAAGTCACATTTAAAAGTATTGACAATATATAGGGCTAAATATTCAAAATCTCTTATTTTTTATTCAATAAAATTATTTGCTATGATTTTCTATATTAATCAAAGAAAAAAAGTTTTTTTAAGATTATCGGTAAAATTCACTTGGCATTCATGCTCATAATTTTGAAGAAACTGGGCCTCTTAAATTTTTTTCTTATTTCTTTATTTACCTCTTAAACTCTACGGCTTGTCTTATTTTCACTGACAATTGATCTTCAATAATTCTTTAAATATTTTGATTGATTTGGCTGCATTTCGAGAAAAGGAGAATAACAATCATGTTATTAACTCAAAACCATGTCTTATATTAAAACCTCCTCTAAATCCGATATGTTCGGAATTCAATTTCAATAAATTTAAAATGGAATATCGACTTTTTTAAGCCTATGGAAATCGGAGAACCCTCCCCGTTTTCACTTTATCTTGAACCAACCCCTTGCTCTTTTAGCCAATCCGGAAATCGATAATGTCTCTTGCTCCCTTTTTTTTCCTTTGTCCAAAAACTACATTTTTTTTCTCTTCTGAGGAATTTTGGTCACTTAAATGAATCCAATATATAGTCTCTCTATAGATTTGTCTTGAAATGAAAAGAAAAAAAAAAAATCAAATAAAGACGGTTTACAAAATTTGTCACATTGAGTGATTTGAGAGTACAGCACTACCTTTGTTGTTCTTATTCACTATAGTTCGATTTGAAATTTTTTGAATCCAATTTTCATATTTTTAGATATGTTAAGAAAAGAACAGCAGGTTGATAATATTTTATTTAGATTTTCAGATCTGAAGATGGTCTTGACCAAGATTGGAAACGTCAGCATAGAGGACCTAATAAAATGAAATATTATCAAACTGCTATTCCTTTCTTCACATCTCAAAAATTTATTCAGCTATAAAATTCACTTCTTGTAATTTCGTATTTTAGTTAATCAAATAGCCCGGCCAATTTTTAGTCTTTTCAGAATCTAAGTCCATATAGATTTTTTACGATACTTATTCATCAGACTGCCTGGGATTCGAACCCGCGTCCCTTGTCTAACCTCTCGGCCACGGGGAGGGGGCAGTGACGGCGCTAGCTTATTCTCAGTGGGGGGCAGGAGTGGGGCAAACTTGTCAACAGGGGGGCAGTCAATAAATATATAGGCTACATCAACAGAGAAACAAAAAATCTGGTGTGATAGTTACACCAGATTTTTGTGTCGATCTTAGGAACTGACAGAAGTTTCGGATTCGGCTAAATTTCAGCCAAAACTTCGCCCTACCAGAAACCTGAGTTTGAAAAGATGGAATTATTTATGCTCGTACACAAAAAAAAACGTCGAGTGAAATTCGTACTTAAATTTTACTAAAAATAAAAGATGAATTTTATATAGGAAATTTTAAGAAAATTTTTAAAACAAGTTTCGATTTCGGTCGAAACTAAAATTGAAAGCCAAAATTCGGTTTCGGCTGAAAATCTTGTTTCGGTCGGACTCTAGTCGACATAGGCGTTATAAAGTACAAGAGTAAAGTGTGCTTCAAAAGATTCCAAAGGGCAAAAGGAAAATATACATTTTAAAGAGGATCTAAAAAATGTCACACCACCAGCACTGAACCTTACCGAATTTCGTACAGGGAAATATTTTCAGTTTTGGTTGGCAGGCTTCCTCCTGAGAAGTATGAAAGCCCAGAAATGTTTCTGTAAGATATTGGCTAAGCGCAGAATTTCTCAAAATCAGTATCAATTTCTCCTGAATCACTTGAGCTTGATTCATAGCTGGTGGATTTACACTTGTACTCGAAGAAGAAAATTTTTTTTTTAGATTGGGGCTCAATAGTTTTTTTTTTTAATTTAGAACTTTTTCGCCCTCGGGGCTTGGCGTAGAGGTTAGCGTGCTAACCTCGTATACCAAACATCGCGGGTTCGGACCCCAGGTAGTCCGATGATTTTATTTAAGCCATTTGGATACCAAATGGCTTAAATAAGAATGCCTGGACCCTAATATAGAAAAATTCATAAATAACGGTTATCGTCAAAGTCTTATATGGCCTAAGTTGCCGAAAAGACTGTGTGAATGTGAGTGTGAATGAGAAAAAAGTGTGAATGTTTAAAAAAAAGGACTTTTTCGGCATCGAAGGCCATTTAGACCCCGTCTCTATTTATTTCATTTCGATTGGTGAAGTTATCGGATATTTTTTTTCTTTCCGATGACATTTTAATGGCACAAAAGATATTTGACAAAAACTTGAAAGTAACTAAATTTATTTATTAAAATAAAGAATAAAAAAAAAATAATTTCTTTTTTACGCTGTAATAAAAAGTTTAAAAAATTTACATTTTTTTAAGTGAATAATTTTAGAAAATTTTTTTTATTTGGTTTTCGAGCTGTTTGGGGGGGGGGGGGGGGCATCCAGGGGGGCAGAGGTCCTTGCCGGGGGGCGCATGCCCCCTAGCCCCCGTAGCGCCGTCACTGGGGAGGGGGCTTGTAGGACCGATTAATTAATTGGAGACTCTTCTATTTATTGTGTTAGTTCCCGTAATTGGGATATAATTTAATTTTCCTTAAAGAAATAATTATTTTCGTAATTTGATGTTGATTTTAAGTAAATTTGAATTTTGTATGAAAAGTTTATCCATTATTTTATCCAGAGCATTATTCGGGGGACGATGTTATGCTTGAAGGAACCAAGCGTCATTAACCTAAATCTGAAATAAGAAGCATTTCATTTGCACACTTGTAAACAAAACCAATAGCAATGACCTTTTTTCTTGTTTTTTACAAAAAAGAGCACAGAGTAATAATGTCGTGATTTAAATAAAGAGATAGATCTTTTTCTGAAAAGATGGCGGTTTTATCTCACTTTCGATCGTAATGGCGCTTAATTCCTTCATGCATAACATCGTCCAATTATCAACAGGACTTCTTGATTTAAAAGAATTTCCAACAAAATATGAGAGTGAAAATTTTTTTCGTTTATTTGATTTTACAATGAATATTTCATGCATATAAAAAATTAATGGAAAATATGCTTTGGAATCTGCTGCAAAATAATTTGCATTTGATCTCCATTTCTCGTAGACTCCTGGAATTATTTTTAGTTCATTGATGAAAAAATAAATTCACTTCAAACGAAAAAGTTATTTATTGTTGTAACAACAACGGTTGATAATGGAATATTCCGAAAATTTAAAATTTTTAATTCTTTTTTGGAATGAGATAGAGTAAAAAAAAAAAAAAAAATGCTGGATTTATTTTATTATTTTACTGCACCAGACTAACGTTTCTACCTCTTAATCTACACCATCTTCAGATAAATTACTCTATGTAAGGTATTAAAATATCAACGACACACAAACACAATAAATGTTTTGTTTGAGTATAGAGGTCTACGTACATTATTTCTCACCGGCTGGTCTTTGAAAATGGCGGCGTAGTTAAGTGGAAGGAACATTAGCCTGGTGCAATATAAGAATAAAATAAATTTGACTGGTAAATCTTGTATATTCAGGCCATTGACCTTTAATATTATCTGTTTATATTTATTTAAATTAATTAAGAGCCTATATTATTAAATAAATTTTATTGTTCACAATGGCGGAACACAAATGCAAAACTTTTCTCTCCTGCTCTAAGTGACATAATTAGTTATTTTAACCTGAATAAAATTTATTATTGTTGTTAATTTAGAGCTAATCTTGTTTCAATCTATAAAGTGTTTATGTACTTATTTTACCTTTATTATAATTTTACAATAAATCTCTTTCTAGTCCGAATTTCAATTGGCTTCCGTAACGGAGGTGATATCATAAGGCAATAAAATATTGTCTCTTCAACTCTATCAAAGAGTTTTGAGAGATTCATGCTCAAGAGAGAGAGTAGTGTAGTTAATTCAAGACAATAAGCACAAGTCTTTATCGTCATGGCGCTTGATCCTTTTAAAACGATTCGGATTCTAATGAATGACTTCTGGTGTAGCAAAGTTGAAGTTGGCTTGTCGGCAGTTAGTAGCAGAGGTAGTGTATATCTATATCTATATAGTTTGACGTCAGAGGAAGACGTCGTGTCGACGAAAGAGGGTATGCTAGCAAAAGAGTAGTAGGAGTAGAACAAGTCTGCCGTTGACGGCACGACACCCCCTCCCCCCTGCAAAGGGGAGGTTGCAATGACGGGTAAAAACAAAGCCTTCAACCCCTGGAGTTGGTTAAAGGCCTCGAGAGGCACACACACACACCACCCCCCTTTTGGTTTTGGGGGTTGGGTAATGGAAAAATAAATTAGTCTTAGGGGGGTAGGGGTGGCGAGTGGCGCCTTGTCTCCGCAGCCGGCATAAATCACGCCACGCAAAATGACCGACCGGCCTCATGCACACGATTATTTATTTTGCTTCGTTCTACTTTCTACACCTTTCCTTTTTTTTTTTTTTATTTATTTATTTACTCGAGAATATAAGCCTATATATACTCTACGGTAGTAGAGGTTATCCATTCAAGGGAAGAAAAATTGTTCAGAAATAAATTGCAATTTATTTATTTTTCCGGTGCTTGGTTTTATGTCAATATCAGAGGAGTTGGCTGTTATTGAATTTTCTGGAAAGTACTTTAAAACAACATTTATTGTTTTAATAAAATAAAATATTGAGAATTATTTTCTCTCTACTAGCCTATATTTTTTTTCATTGATGCTCATTAATTTTAAATTTCGGACTTTTCAAAACCGTATGAATAAACCAGAATTATACCAGTAATTTGTTGACGAGAAATCAATCAAAACGATTGAAATAAACTTATACTTTTTTTTCTGTCGAAATTCGAAGGCATGTTGCTTTCTCTCTAAATCAGGATAGTCAAATTGTCAAATATATTTTTTACAAGGGTTAATTGTTTGATTAGAATCCAAGCAGTGAATAAACACACTGCCAGGAACGTAACTAAAATATTTTCGATTAAGATTTCCCTATCGCTATGGCCCTCAAATAAAATATTTGGTAATAATATTAATACGCCTGTCTTCGCAAAGATGATGAAGATATTCAGCCATATTGGCTGTTTTACTTAATACATGGAGAGCGGATGGTAGCCAGTAAACAAAATCACATAAAAAATAAAAGCAATTTTGTTATATCTTACCCTGGTCGTACACGAGGACATTTTTTAAGCAATTTCTGGCGACATTTCTGGCTCCATAAAAATGTCTTCGTGTATGACAGCAAAAATGTAATTGGAATTGGAATTGGCTTGAAAAAATGTTTGTTCTATTTTTTCGGGCCAAATCGGCGTAATCAGAATGCGCACAAACGCAAACGCGTCGAAAATGGCCGTTTGAAGACATTTCTCGGTCAAGAAAAATGTCTCCGTGTAAAGTGAAAAGTTGTCTGATCGCGCCAGAAAAATAGCCCGTGTTCTATTTTCTTGGGCCAATTCGACGCAAAGAGGGTGCGCAGTAAATCGACCATATCTGGCAACACCGCTTTTTGGAAATTTGTTGTTATCATAACCTAGAATTTTTTACTTTTTGACAGCAGTTGACAGATCTTTAAAATAATTATGTTGTCAAATTATCACAAAAATATAAAATATATAGACACACCTCATTTGGAAAATAAAATTAAGGTAAGAATTAATTATTTAATTAAATTATTATTAAATTCTATTATTATTTATTTAAATTTTCACTTGGAATATAATAATTAATAAAAATATATTTTTTTGCAGTTCTTTTTTGGAAATTATAGTTTATAATAAAAGAAGAGCAAAATCTAGATTATATATTTATATTATTATATAAGGTAAATGAATACTTTGTTTTAAATAACTATTATTTATTTAAATTTTTATTTGGAATATAATCTTTGATAATAACTAAAATATTTATTTTAGATGAATTTGAACAAACAATTATGATTTAAATTTAAATTGTGGAAATGTTTTTTATGATGAACTGAGATGTTGATAGTTAATAAAATAAAACACGGTAGTTTTTTGGTTGCAGGTTTATTTTCGACTGAACATTCAGTTCAGATGGTTATAAACCATAATCATCAGGCTTGGAAATCACAATCAAGTTATATTTTGTATAATATTAATATATGAATGCATTCATTTCTTTATATTTTAGTTTTATGATTAACAAAATTTTAAATAAATAAAATTTTCATTGTGCATATAATATTTATTATTTATCTAAAGAAACCAAAAATCCTTTGTATAGATATTAAAAAACAATTCTTAGCTTATTTTTTTCAAAAAGAGGTATGTCTATATATTATTTTTATTAATAAATATATATTTCTATATATATATTAAGGGCCTCTTATAGTTTTAACCTAAAAAAGTTTTTGATTCAGCTGTCAGTTTAAATTTTCAAACTGCGCACGTTTCTGCGCAGAATTGGCCCCAAAAAATACAAATGTCCTCGTGTATGACAGGTTTTTTTCAAGCTAGAAATACAGGCCATTTTTTCTAGCCATTTTTATGGAGCAAGAAATGTCGCCAGAAATTGCTTAAAAAATGTCCTCGTGTACGACGGGCTTTATAATTGAAATAAATAACAAATCAGGATAACATTTAAATAATATATTTTAATTGCGAATAATAAATTACAATTAATTCGATTCTAATAAAAATCAATAAATACAAAGAATAATAATTCAGACAAGGCTTCCTTGAGTCCCTGATTAGGCTATCACACCTACAACACCTTCCCCTGTAAGTTTCTTTAGTCGTATGTTTTCAGTTTTGGATTCACTTGTAACCGCGTTTGTAATTTTGGAATCCGGCTCGAACGTCGAATCTCCTTCTGGGTCTCTTCATTACTATTGCTTCCGTTCCCTATTGTTGTAACCGCTTCACTTTCATTATTTCCCTCGGCTGGTTTCCATAAGGGTATTATTATATCAAACGAATCGTACAGATGTTTTAATTTCTCTCCATACCCGGGACTTTCATTATGATATCTCTTCCTGAGGTGATTTATATGCCTTATCCCTCTTCCATTTTCAAACGCTAATTCATACATTACGGTACCTTTTCTCCGTATGACTTCTGCAGGCGACCATGTACACTGGCCTGGCCTAAAATTACGAGCATAGACATATTCTCCGGGTTGGAACGATCGCTGCCGTGTACCATGATGGGTATTAAAGTATTGCTCCATTTTGACATCGCGTTGTCCTTTATCGCCTTGTTTATCTGGATGCAATAACTCTAAATTCATCCTAAGCTTTCTTCCTAAAAACGCCTCTGCCGGGGATATATTTCCTATTTGCTTGTTCGGAGTATAGCGATAGGTTAATAAAAATGTTTGCAAAATCTCTCCTAGACTTCCCTCCTCTTTTAACTTCTTCATTGCTCTTTTAAAGGTGTCTACAAATCTTTCTACTTGTCCATTGGACTGAGGGTGATAGGGTGGAGAGCGCACATGACAAATTCCGTTTCTTTCACAAAAATGTGCAAATTCATTTGAAGTAAATTGCGTCCCATTATCTGTGACCAATACTTCAGGCATTCCAAATTGCGCGAAAAGCTGGGTTAATTTTTCTATTGTTTTTCCCGACGTTATGCTCTTCATTTTAAAAATTTCTGGCCATTTTGAAAACGAATCTACTGCAATGAGGAAATTGTGATTTTCAAATGGACCCGCAAAATCTAAGTGTACTCTTGACCACGGGTGATCAGATTTTGGCCAAGACTGCAAGTTTGCTTTTATTGGGGTCTTCGCAACTGAAGCACATTGGATGCATTGTCTAACAAAATCTTCTATCTCTCTATCCATACATGGCCAATATACATAGCTTCTCGCTAGTGATTTCATTCGCGAACATCCTGGATGTCCCTGATGTAATTGTTTCAATATCTTGGCTCTAAGAGTTGACGGAACAACAACTCTTTCTCCAAATAATAAACAATCTTCCACGACCGAAAGTGCTTCCCATCTATTTTTAAATTGTTTTAAATGATCGCTAACTTTATCCGGCCAACCTTCGTGAGTTAATTTAATAACGTCTTGTAATATTTCATCCTTATTCGTTTCTTGAGAAATTTCTTTAAAAGTGACTGGTAGTTCCCTAATACAATCCTTTAATATTTGCTTTACATCTGGCTCAACGTTGATAGCTGCTATTACAATATCTTCTCTTTCAACGTCCTGATTTCCTATTAATCTCGATAGAACATCAGCGTGCCCAAACTTCGTGGTGGACGTATATTTTATTTCAAAATCATATCCTAACAGAATCAGTGCCCAACGTTGTAACCGATTAGCCGTATATATTGGAATTCCACTTTTTGACCCAAATATCGACAATAATGGTTTATGATCGGTCATCAGTGTGAATTTCCGTCCATAGATGTACCGATGAAATTTTTTTATGGCGTAAACTAATGCCAACCCTTCTTTCTCTATTTGACTATAGCGCTTCTCCGCTGGAGAAAGTGCACTAGAAGCGTAGGCGATTACTTTTTCCGATCCATTTGGGAATTTGTGGTATAACACACACCCAATTCCGTAATCTGATGCATCTGCCGCTACAACTATATCCTGACTAGGATCAAAATGTGTTAAACATAAATTTGATTTTAAAATATTTTTAATTTCATCGAAAGCTTTTTGCTGGGTTTTAGACCAACACCATTGTTTATTTTTCTGTAAAAGTTCATCTAATGGTGCCCTATATTGTCTCATATTATTTACAAATGCTGAATAATAATTTATCATCCCTAAGAAAGATCTGAGTGTCTTATGATCTTTGGGGACGGGCATCTCTTGAATAGCCTTTATCTTTTCAGCGTCTGGTCTACGTCCGTCTTTATCAATAATCACTCCTAAATATTTTATTTCGGGTTGTAAAAATTTACATTTATTTTCCCTTATACGGAACCCATACTCTGAAATTCTTTTGAATACTTTTTCTAAGTTGGCTACATGTTCCTCTTTATTTCGACCTATGACTATAATATCATCTAAGTAGGCAATTGCGCCATCGATTCCTGCTAACATTTTATCTACAATTTGTTGAAAAATTGCAGGAGCTGTTTTTATACCAAACGGCAATCTATTATACCTGTATAGGCCTCTATGCGTATTTATTGTTACAAATTGCTTGGATTCTTCTGCGACTTCTACCTGTAGGTAAGCATCGGCCAAATCTAATGTTGAAAATACCGTTGCCCCGTTTAATTTTATAAAAATTTCCTCGGGCGTCGGTAATGGATACTCGTGTGCAAGTAGGGCTTCATTCAATCCCGTTGAAAAATCGGCACATAGTCTGAGTGACCCATTTGATTTTTTTACAACCACCAGCGGTGCGGCCCAATCGAATTAATCTACTTTTGATATAATCTTTTGCTTTTCTAG
>JAKCPI010020270.1:0-30355 GCA_023213315.1 Euborellia annulipes | reverse complement strand
TTGAAATATCGGATACAAATTAAACGGTCTTGGAAAATGAAGGACGAGATGATTTTCTATTTAAGTGAATTAAATTGAAAATCATCATCGTTTCATTACCAAAAATAAATAAATAAATAAAGCATTGTCGATAAATGGATGGATGGTAGTTGCAATGTCCTTGCTTTGCCATTGTGTTGCGAAAATATAAAATAAAAAATCGAAAGTGAAAATGGTTTGTTTCTTCAGCAGACCGATTCGGGGCCCAAGATAAAGAAGAAGAGCATTGTTTACGGCTGGCTGAACAGGCATGCATAGACCCCCCGCTGCAGCTGCAGATAACACCAACCGATCAATCAATGAACTTTTTTTTAAGCAACTCAATTATTTTTATACTTATTTGAAGGTTTCAAGTCATTTCAGCATAGCAGTGGATCAAATTATTTGTCTACATCTTTTGAAAAGATTCTCTACTTTAAAATAAATAGATTCATTAATTAATTAAGTAGTATGTTTGCCCTCGGGGCTTGACGTAGAGGTTAGCGTGCTAACCTCGTATACCAAACGTCGCGGGTTCGAACCCCAGGCAGTCCGATGACTTTATTTAAGCCACTTGGATAGCAAGTGGCTTAAATAAGAATGCCTGGACCCCAAATAAATATATATTATATAAATACGAGTATCGCTTAAAGTCTTAAATGGCCTAAGTTGCCGAAAAGGCTGTGTGTATGTATGTGTGAATGTGAGTGTGAATGAGAAAAAAGTGTGTATAAATTTTACAATTTGAATTCTAGTCCAAGAGCTGGCGACAAAAAAGGGCAAGAATTTTCTGAGGGCTAATATTTTCAGATTAGGCCTTTGGCGGGAATAAGCTGGTAAAGTTGCTGGAAGATGGTTTTTCGCAAATATCTCAAAAACTATGAGGTTTTCCGCAAAAATTCATTAAATTCATTAAAATTAAAAAATTAAATTACAAATAAAAATAGTCTAGTGCATAATCACGCTAAAGTGAACGGTTTGGGAGATGTAGAGGGGTAAAATGTATAATTCATATGAAAGGAGACACTGAAATAGAAAAATATTTATCTTGTTACCATGACAACCATCAAATTTTACCCTTCTATATCTCCCGAACCGTTCACTTCAGTGTGATTATGAACTAGACCATTTTTGTTTGTAATTTAATTTCGATTATTTTCCTATAGACGAATTTTCAAGGAAAACCGATATTTTCGAAAAACCATCTTCCCGCAACTTTACCGGCTTATTCCAGCCAAATGCCCAGGAACTGTAAGTGCTGACTCTAGAGTTTCTTTCCATTACTAAAATTCAACCTATTCTGAAGCCCTCGGGGCTTGGCGTAGAGGTTAGCGTGCTAACCTCGTATACCAAACATCGCGGGTTCGGACCCTAGGCAGTCCGATGATTTTATTTAAGCCACTTGGATACCAAATGACTTAAATAAGAATGCCTGGACCCCAAATAAATATATATTATATAAATACGTGTATCGTTTAAAGTCTTAAATGGCCTAAGTTGCCGAGAAGACTGTGTGTATGTGTGAATGTGAGTGTGAATGAGAAAAAAGTGTGAATTTTTTTTTTTTTTTTTAACCTATTCTGAAAATATTAGCCCTCAGAAAACTCTTGCCCATTTTTGTCACCAGCTCTTGGACAATTCTATTGTAATATATAGGGGGAAACCATATGTTGAAATGGAAAATCTGGTGTGACAAGCTCAGAACACAACTTTCGATTATCGAAGGTAAAAGAAGTGGTGTGCAGTGCGACCAGTCACATCAGATTTTAATTCAATTGACTGGTATACATTTCAATTGAAATAAATTCTTCGCTTGGGACGGGATGCGAACCCTTGACCTTTGGGACCAGGAACTAATACTCTAGCTCTGAGTTCCTTAAAAGTTTTAAAAAATCTCTACGTTAGATTCGCCACTGTCTATTAGAGTTTTAACAATTGAAAGAACAGGAGGGGGAGGAGAAGTAGCTGATTCGGAAGCGCTGACTCACACATCCATCGGCTGTGCATCCTTGAATCTCTCTTATCTTTGATCGTCCCCACTTTATTTTTTATTTCCCCCCCTCTACTTGTTTTATGGCTCATTTTAATAATTATTATATAAACTGACATTAAAAAAAAATTGTAAAAAAATAAGTATTTAAATCATCACTTTATTTATTTATTCATAAACTATCTCTCCTTCTATTGTTTATTTTTTTCTTATTTTATTTATTTTTAGTTATGAGCAAAGACACCTCAGAATTTGCTACGGACCGGTGATTTAAATTAAATATAAAATTTCGTATCGTCATGGTCGTTTTACAATAACAAACTATTAGGCAACAGAAAAACAAACAAAAATGATTTCAAATGTATCATCAGTCATTAGAAATTTGATTTATTTGAGATTATTAGTATTACTAGTGAATAAAAAATTGTTTAAATTTTATTTTAATCCAATTACTATCATTATATAAGATATAATAAGCGATTACCCTAGGGGATAAAGTATTAATAGTTAAGCTTATAATCCGGAGGATAACTCGAGTTCAAAACCACCTCATTGCAAAAAATTACCCTTCCATGAAAGTTACCCCTCAGGGTTAGTCCTTACACTAATGACTCAAGAGAATATAATAATGATTAATTCGAATTGTGGCATAGTTATATTAAAGTATATAACGAATTGTGGCTGTTGTATAATTAGATTAATGATATAAAGAGAATGCAGCCAATAATAAATAAAAAGCATCTATTTTGTTAACACTCTTTATTTAGAAACGTTTCGACTATAATCAACAAAGCCATCTTTATAATCAAAATTGCAGAGCTGATGATGGTTTTGTTGATCATAGCCGAAACGTTCCTAAATAGTGTCCTGAATAAGTCTAGTTATATTAAATTATAATTCAAATGAAAAATTTAAAAAATAAAAGGGCATCAAAAAATTCCACAATCATTCTGGCTTCCTGGAAGATAGGCAACTGAAATGTTTTACGTCGTTTGGTCGTTCTAGTTGCCTATCTTCCAGCAATGCATCATAAAAATATTTCAAGATAGGCTAGGGACCCTATAGCTATATTGAAAGAGAGTAGCTATAATCATGGGCGTAGCCAGACATATTGTTAGAGGGGCAACCCCTCATTATGGCGAGAGGGGGGGGGGTTTGCAATTAATATATACATAGATTATTAATAGTTTATTTAAATAAAAAAAAAAAATTTAAATTAATGTAGTGGATTGAAGCGTTAAAAAAAAATTGTATATATTTTTTGTATATATATTTGTATATATATTTTTTTAAATTTTTAGAAACCAGGGGGGAGGCAATGGCCCGTCCTGCCTCCCCCTGGCTACGCCCATGGCTATAATATTAATTAATATTTATATTATATGTTTTTATAAATTAATGATAATTAATAATATTTATATAAGGGCGTTTAGGCTCTTCAATTTTGATTATAAACATAAGATCCACATTGCATCCCCTTTGTAGCCGAGATTAAATGCCCTAATAAAATTTCAACCTCCTAGCTCAATTCTTTCATGCTTTAAATTGAACTCAGACACACAGACAGACCATTTCGCGTTTTTTTTGATTCAAGGGGCCTCAAAACTTGTATATCTATCAAAATCTCAACACCGAATTTTTGACATGAATCCAATACTTTCTCTCTATATATTAACATATATAGAGGTAAGAAAAAAATAAAAATTTAAATATAATTCGATGTGATTTAGATCGTATTTTTGATCGAGATTTGATCCTCATGAATAAGAAAGCAAAGAAAAGGGTAAAAAAAGAGAAGACATTCAACAGGCAAACGCCTCCCCGCCATTTATGGCTATGATGTAATTGTTATTACAATTTAATCACCTGCCCAGGTGAGAAACAAAGATTGACCTCTAAATTAACATGAGAGGGACAGGTACCGTATATCATCTGCTAATTTAAAACTGGGCTTTCAATTGAATCATTCTTCTAAATACGGAAATGATAGAGATTGCCCATTTTTATACAAATGACAGAAAAATGAGTTTAAAGTTAATCAAAATTAGACGACCTCGAGGTATAAGAATGGAAAACGTCATAAATAATTATTTTTAAAATAGAATACCTCTACTACTTGTTAGTCAAAAAAAAATAATAATAAGACGGGAATAAACTTCAATTTAAATAAAAATTCTTTCAAATTTTAAATATAGGAGATTAATGGGTGATGGGAATAAACTGTTCAAGAATTGGAAAAAAAAAATTTAAATTTGTTTAAGATCTTTTTCGGCATCTAAGGTCATTTAGAACCCATCCCTATTTATTTCAAATGATTGATTTGATTGCCAATTCAAATTCTCGTTTGGGACGGAAAGCGAAACCCGGACCACAGGCACGAGAAGCTAATGTCTTCTCTCTGAGTCAGGGACCACGGGCTAATTTAAATATATAGTGAAAAAATAAAAAAAATTAATGTAAATGTCCATATGGCCTTCGATGATGAGATAATAAAAAAAAAAAATATTTAGGCTTGTCCTAAAGAAGGCGGCTTGTTTTGTATTTTAATTGTGATCGCTATCATTGACTGTGTCTTTAAGGGCGAGGGGAGAGGGGGGGGGAAGCGTTTGGAAATTATTTAAACATTTTGCCTTTTTCAATTCATTTCTTCACGATAGTCTAACAAGATCATTATTATTATAATTAATAGGCATAAGAAAATGAACAAAAAATCAAATAAAAAAAATCATATGTGACTGGTCGCACCAAAGGTAAGAGAAAGTTTGTTCTGTGCTTTTCACACCAGATTTTTTGTGTCAGGATATATATTTCGTTGGATGGCATCCAGGAAAGAAATCAGACAAAAATTTAATCAATCTTTATCTAATTTTATTTCGAATGCCGACGTTTCGAACGCAAATCGCGCCATTCCCTCAGGACAATCGTTTTTATTAACTATCGATTTATTAAGCGCAATTTGCGTCCGAAACGTCGGCATTCGAAATAAAATTAGATAAAGATTGATTAAATTTTGTCTGATTTCTTTTCTGGCTGCCATCCTATCCTATCTGTTAATAGTTCAGCAATCATCTCAATATTATATATTTAGTTTCCGCCGATTTATTAGAATATACGCGTTGGGTTTTCTGAATCCAAAAAAGTGCTTTTGGCAACATGGTCTGTTCAGTCTGTGTGCCATTTGGTATCCAAATGGCTTAAATAAAATCATCGGACTGCCTGGGATCCGAACCCCCCACCCCTCGAGAGCTTCCCATCTTTATAAATTTTATATCTTGGATTATAAAATATCGGCGGAAACTAAATATATTTCGACACAAAAAATCTGATGTGACAAGCACAGAACACAACTCTTACCTAGAATAAGAGAAAGTTGTGTGCTGTGCGTGCAACCAGATTTTTTAATTTTAAGAATGTCAACTTTTCGGGTTTGCTAATTTTATTTTGTATTCCCCTAAACGACTAATCACATATCGCAAGGGGAATGCTCTTAATTTCTTTTTAGTATAATTTAATTTTTTTTTCTTCAAAAAGTTCTTGATTTTGTGGATTTTGACTTCCGCAGTATAAAATTTTACAAATATTGCATCATAATATAAGGATATATTATAATATTTTTTTCCTTTCTTAAAAGTTCATTTATTTTTTTACTTGACCTCGTATATAATATAATTATGTTTTGTTTATCCGGAAGGAAGAATTCTTTTGTAGGCTAATGAGAGAGCGAGAGTGAGTGAGAAAGATAGGTTCTGCACCTTTGGCATCTTCTATGATGATGATGGAGGTGGGTTGTGAGGCAAGACCAAGCCTCGGCACGGTGAGCAACACCAACAGCAATATCGGCATTGGCATCTCCACTTGGTTACACTCATCCACCACTCACACCACACACAAGCACACACTACTTTTGATTGATGTTTTTTTTTACACTGACTAGTGCATGGCGTATCGCGGAATGCGCTCTCGCCGCCTGAGTCACCTGCTATTATATGAGGAAGCCCCCCTTCTCTCACTTGCGAATCGCGAATACTCCCCCACCAATCAAAAGAAAGGGTGGCGATTATTATTAATAAATAACCTTGTGTGTATATTTTTCACGAACTTTTCCTTATTTTAATTTTTATTTTTCATTCTAGTCGTTTTTTTATTTAATCCAGAATATTTTCTGGTTGTTTGTTAATGGCTGGATATTATAATATGATGGTGTGCGAAAAAATAAGTTTGTATTTTGTTTCGATTATAATTGTTGACGTTTCGGCGATCGGCACTCGAAACGTTGACAATATATAGACTTTTATTTTTTCTCCTTGGCTGCCCATATACTCATATCCATCATAGAGGTCTCCAGATAATACGTAACGCTTTAGGGGGAGGGATCTGCTCAAAACTTTACTAATTGTGACATGGGGACCCGGGGGTTTTTCTCTAAGCGTGGCATAACAATTCAAAGTTTTTTGTTTTTTTTTCTCATTCACACAGTCTTTTCGGCAATTTAGGCCATTACGATACTCGTATGTTTTAATAAATCTATTTGGGGTCCAGGCATTTCTATTTAAGCCATTTGGTATCCAAATGCCTTAAATAAAATTATCGGACTGTCTGTAATTCAAAGTTAAATTTATAAAAGTTTTTGAGTTTAAAAAATAGGATGATACTCGCATAATAAAAAAAAAAAAAAAAAAAAAAAAACTATAAGGTAAAATGATTTTCACAAGAGGAATGATTATTTGAGGGAGAATTTGAAAATTTACTTAAAAAAAAAATGATAGAAATTTTGTATAGAAAATTTTAAGAAAAAGTTTAAAACAAGTTTCGGTTTCGGGGGGGGGGGGGGGGAGGTAGTTTTATGTTGTGACATAATATTTGTAGTGGGTTTGTCTGTATGTGACTAAAGGGGGGGGGGAATTGAATATGAGGAGGCAATGGTTAAGCTGAGGATTACGGAGTCCGAAGTCTCATCCAAGGGCGGATACAAGAGGGGGTAAAGGGGGTTACCCCCCCCCGAGATTTGAAAAACTATTTTTTCGAAAAAAAATTTATTTTTAATGTAAAATTTTAAAAATTAATACTTAAAAATTTGATTTGAATTTATATTCGTGAATGAGAAAAAAGTGTGCGTGTGTAAAAAAAAAAAAAAAATTATAATTAATCAGTTGGAAACAATTCTTAAATCATAATTTTGTAGTATTATCATATTTATGTAAACATTTTAATTGTTAAAATATTTTTTAGCTATTTTACAAGGTCTGTATTGAATAAAGGGGGGTTGTAGGTTGCCGACCTATGAGGCGTCAAAACTTTTCATTAAATATTTTGCTAACAAAACTATTTTTCTTCTAAATATATGAAAAAATTAAACTTAATTAGAGAATTGAAAGGCGAATTGAAGCGATCTAGAAAAGGGGTGGAAGAAAAACTGGCTATACTTCCTTTCCAATTTTTCTACAAAATTGCATAAATAATTATCAAATAATGTTGACAGAAATGCTGGTGTTAATTTTAATGTTTTATATTTTTCCTTGACTGACTTCATTAAATGATTAATTAATGTTTTTTTTTTTTCGCTTCGTCGCCTTGACTGAACAAGGGAATAATTATAAAGATTAATTTATTATTAATTGAATATTTTAATAATTACGTGTAACAATGAAATATGAAAAATTTAAGTAATAAGTAAATTTTTAATTATATTTTTCGGCCCGTTTGCCAAGAAGAAATAGGCTATGTTTGTGTTTAGTATTTCTAAACAATGGATTATATAACTTAAGGACATGACCCATATGATCATAACGTCGATGATAATGATGATACAGGCGATTAATTCCAAATGCTCTTTTTCTATTTTTAATTCAATTATATTTAAAAAAATCAGATAAATCCAGAAAAAGGATACACGACGAGATTCTCTTTGTGGAATAAACATCAATATTTCGCACAAATTAACGTTTTGGTCTTTATTAATTTTTTTTTTCTTTTTGTTTAACTGTTAACTGGCAGTATAAATAAAGTGAAACGAAACTGTAGTTGTAGACTTAAATTCTTACGGAAGAGAGAGCATCAGGTCAAAGGATGAGCCTCTAAAATAATGAAACTGACAAATTATTGAAACCAACAATAATCTAATTGTAATAAGGCTTATACTGTATTAGCTTATAAAGTTGTATAAAGATAGTTTAAAGAAACTTTTTTTTACGCCTATATATAAAAAATAATACGAAATAGTTTTATTGGTTTACTCTCGTATTCATTGAATAATAAGAATAGTTAGTTCAACACAACTAGTAGTATGTGGAATATAAAACATGGGATACAAAATAAAAAAAAAATCGAGGAATTAGCGTGTTAAACTGTTAAACGTCCCCCAGTGACCATCGGTATATATATTTTTTTTGTTTTAACACTAACACTTTTTTTTTCATTCGCACTCACACACACATTCACACAATCTTTTCGACAACTCAGGCCATTTAAGACTTAAACGATAACTCGTATTTAGTAATATATATTTATTTGGGGTCCAGGCATTCTTATTTGGACCCTGTTCATTAGTGTGTCAAGCGCCAGCTACCGAGTTTTGAGAAAATTAACATTCAAGTTTTTTGTTTTCATTGGATTATATATAATTTTTTTTTGTCAATTGTGCAAGTAACATTAAATATAAATTTTTTTAGGACATATTTCATAAAAAATACTATTAATTATAGCATTTGAAACAATATTCCGTGATTAACTCAATTTTTAATTTTTTTTTTGGCACTTGGCACACTAGTGCATAGCAGAGTCTCATTTAAGCCATTTGGTATCCAAATGAATAAAAATCATAGGACTGCCTGGGATCCGAACCCGCGATCCTTGGTATACAAGGCCAGCACGCTAATCGGTATATAGGCCCTATTAAAAAAAAAAAAAAAAAAAAAAAAAAAAAAAAAAAGGTTTCAACAATTTGTGATGGAGAGATTGACAATGTCAATGTTGTTAATCTTAAAAGCCAACGTCCGGTAGTGAAAATTTATTTAAATCAAATAGATATCGCTCCCTGGTGTGGCGTAGTAGGTAGCGTGCCTACCTCCTATACCAAACGTCGCGGGTTCGGACCCAGGCAGTCCGAAGATTTTATTTAAGCCATTTGGATACCAGATGGCTTAAATAGAAATGCCTGAACCCCAAATTGATTTATTAATTACAACGGTTATCGTCAAAGTCTTATATGGCCTAAGTTGCCGAAAAGACTGTGTGTGTGAGTGAGTGTGAATGAGAAAAAAAGTGTGAATGTTTTAAAAAAAAAAAAAAAAAAAAAAAAATAGATATCAATTAATATAAATAAATAGGCCCGGTCTATATGATAAGTGTTTTTTTTTTTTTTTAACACTCACTCTTTTTCCCATTCACATTCACACTCACACACATATACACACAGTGTTTTCGGTAACTCAGACCATATAAGACTTTAACGGTAACCGTTGTTAATGAATATATCCAGGTCCAGGCACTTTTCTAATAAATTTATTTATCGATAAGTAAAAAGGAGAAGAAAAATCAGCAGCTAGTTGTAATTCATAATTTTATTCCCCTCACGTTGACGTTTCGATCCCGGTTGGGATCATTCTCAGTAATCAAATACAACTAGCTGCTGATTTGTACTTTTCTCTTACCTCTATATATGTTAATATATAGAGAGAGAAAGTATTGGATTCATGTCAAAAATTCAATGTCGAGATTTTGATGGATCTTCACGTTTTGAGGTCCCCTGAATCCAAAAAAGTGGTTTTCACGACATGGGCTGTGTGTGTGTGTGTGTGTCCGTCAATTTTAAGCATGAAGGAATTGAGCTACGAGGTTGAAATTTTATATTTACGTTAAACACCCCCCCCCCGGAGCGGGAAAATATGCTTTTAATCAAAATCGGCCAAAAAGTACTAGTACTTTACTGATGTAGTTTTTCACTTTTTTTCGATTTTCTCTAAATTTGCTCCAACTTTAAAAATTCAAAAATCAATTATTTTTTAGGTTCTCTTTAAAATGCATATTCTCATTTTGTCATTGAAATCTTCTGAAGACCACTTTACTCTTGTTCTCCATAGAAAAAGATAAGAGAAATGGTTGCCATGGTAACAAAATATAAATATTTTCACATATAAATTTTACATCTTGAAAATCGAATGTACCGTACTGTCGGATACTAAATACATGTCGACACAAAAAATCTGGTGTGACAAGCACAGAACACAACTTTCGATTACCGAAGGTAAGAGAAAGCTATGTGCTGTGCGCCAGTCACACCAGATTTTTCTTCTCTCCTTTTTACTTATCCTGATTGAACTACCAGCTATAAGCCCTACGTATCTAACAAGTTTAT
Organism: Euborellia annulipes; assembly: GCA_023213315.1. Taxonomy (NCBI): domain Eukaryota; kingdom Metazoa; phylum Arthropoda; class Insecta; order Dermaptera; family Anisolabididae; genus Euborellia; species Euborellia annulipes. The sequence continues at coordinate 19,994 of JAKCPI010020270.1, read as the reverse complement.
TTAGGTTTCGCTTAAAGTCTCTATGGAAGAGACTTTTAAGATGATTATGGAAATGTCTAATCGTCTCATATTAAAAAAAAATTTCTTGTTATTTGTTATTACATCATAGGCATTAAATTCTCTTAAAATACAATTATTGAGACATGCTTATTTATTTCTTCAAATTACATTCGGAGTAATTTTTTTCTCTTCTTCTATCCTTGTTTATTAATCTCGCGCTGTGGGGTCGGTAAATCTTCTGCTTTCACTAACCGAAAAATCAGATCAAAATATTTTTATCAATGATTAGACGGGTAAGTAGATCAAATTTTTATTTCTTGATTCCAACAATAAATAGTCACAAATGATAGTCAACAGTTAAAAAAAATTTTTCGCTTAGGGTGGGAAGCGAAATACTGACTTTTAATATAAATCACGCTACGATCTAAAGGAGTAGGGCTATTTAATATCATTAGAACGTTATATGATAGATAGTTTTTAATATTACTGAGTTCTTGGTTGGCCGCGCATCCCCTGAGAGTAGCCTTGAAGGGTGAATCAGCTCTCTCGAAGTATCCTTCAAATCCTCAACCCAAAACATTATGACACTTAAACGATTTAGATTTTTTTTTTATAACCTTAAGGTGACATCTTTTTTAGCATTGTAATTTAAATTACATAAAATCATAGGACAATTAAAATTGTTACTTGATAAAAAACAAAACTAATGACGTTCTAAGGTCATCCTTTAATGCTTGATAATTTGAATAATTGATATGAGAGGGTGGGAGAAAAAAATACAGCAAAATTATGAGGAATTACTTTAAATTAGGAGGGGACGGGAGCCTTCCCGGGAGACAGCAGCCAGGTAAAATAAAAAGCGTTATGTTCTGTCGCCGAAGTTTCGAGCGCTAGTGTTGTAGGTGTGATAGCCTAATCAGGGACTCAAGGAAGCCTTGTCTGAATTATTATTCTTTGTATTTATTGATTTTTATTAGAATCGAATTAATGTAATTTATTATTCGCAATTAAAATATATTATTTAAATGTTATCCTGATTTGTTATTTATTTAAATTATAGAGGAGGAAAGGGGAGACCAGTCACGTCAGGGACTGATTTTTGGGAGTAGAGAGGTGAAGGGCCCCTCACTCCCAACATAGGAAACCGGGTTGATGGCTCTCGAGCTAGATACCGGTACTTGGGTTTGGTGCGTGCCTCCGTGCACGATGCACCAGGGGTAAATAACCGGGGAATGATTTATTTTGTAGGCTATTGAGGGTTTTTATGCCGTAATTTAAGCTTTTCCCTCAAATAAAAAAAAAAAAAAAAAAAAAAAAACCAAAAAAATTTAAATTATAAGATATAACATTTTGTGGCGACGAGGTAAAAAAGAAAAAAGAAAAATGGCAGAGAAAATATTGTCCATGGAAGACTTCCAGAGGTTCTGCGAGCAATTTTTAGCGAAAATTAAAGTAAACGAAGAGCCAAAGGAGTCTCAAGAGAAATTAATACACTCATTAAATGCAAGGATAACTGAATTTGAATTCTCGGAAAAAGAAGAGAAGTATTTTGACGATTGGTTTGCTCGTTTCGAAGATATTATTATGATTGATGGTAAGGATTTAGAAGAATCAGCTAAGGTACGTCTAATTACGTCTAAACTTAGTAATAATACATATAAAAGATATGCTGATATTTTATTGCCGAAAAAACCAAATGAGCTAAAGTTGGAGGAGACAATTTTAAATTTGAAAAAACATTTTGGCAAAGTTAGCTCTATTTTTAATGCTAGATATAGTTGTATGAAATTAATTCGTAAACAAAATGAAGACTATGCCACTTTTGGGGCTAAAGTAAATTACGCTTGTGAAAAAATTAAATATAGGGAGCTAACTATCGATCAATTTAAATGTTTGATTTTTATATGTGGATTAGAGACACCGGGTGAAGCGGATGTAAGAACGCGATTGATAGCCAAATTGGACGAGAAACCCGAGTTTTCATTGCATGATGCCATTGAAGAATGTAAGCGGTTCACTTCAATCAAACAGGACTCAAAAATGGTCGAGCAGAGTTCGTCCCAATCGACAAGCCAGGATAAGGTACAGGCGGTAACGATAAGTAAACCGAAGGAACAATTTCAAAATAAGACAGGTAATAACAATTTCAAAAAATGAATATCCTAACAAAAAGAAGCCACGATATCCATGTTGGTTATGTGGAGGATTTCACTATTCAAATGAATGCTATTTTATAAATCATAAATGTCGCTTATGCAACAAAATAGGGCATAAAGAGGGATTCTGTGACAGGAAAAAGCCGTGGAAAAATGTCCAAGATAATTCTAAAAATTTTAAATTCCAAAAACAAAATCAAAAACAAAATTCTCAATCCAAAGTTATATTTTCAGTCTCGAAAGTAAGCTTTGCAAACAAAAGAAAATTTATTTCTTTAGCAATAAATGATCATTATATATCTTTGCAAATAGATTCGGCATCGGATATAACGATTATTTCTAAAAAGATGTGGGAAAAAATAGGAAAACCCCAATTTACCCCGACAAAGCATAATGCACACGACGCATCGGGTAAATTAATAAATTTAATGGGAGAATTTCCATGTGAAATTTTATTTAGAAATTTACGAGAAAAGGGAATTTGTTACATTACACAGCAAAACGATTTAAATTTATTAGGGATCGACTGGATTGAGAAACTAGGCCTATGGGATGTACCCTTTAATGCAATTTGTGAAAATAGAGAAAATAATATAGAAAAAGATAAATGTGATATTAAATCGATAAATTTGAATAAATTATCACCAAAGGAAATAACAAATTTTCTTAAAAATAAATTCCCCGCAATTTTTAAGGAAGAGCTTGGACATTGTTCAAAGGCAAAAGCATATTTTAAAATGAAACCAGATGCGATTCCTGTGTTTAGGGCTAAAAGGCCAGTAGCTTTTTCTATTCAAAATGAGGTGGAAAAAGAGTTAGATAGGCTAGAAAAGCAAAAGATTATATCAAAAGTAGATTACTCCGATTGGGCCGCACCGCTGGTGGTTGTAAAAAAATCAAATGGGTCACTCAGACTATGTGCCGATTTTTCAACGGGATTGAATGAAGCCCTACTTGCACATGAGTATCCATTACCGACGCCCGAGGAAATTTTTATAAAATTAAACGGGGCAACGGTATTTTCAACATTAGATCTGGCCGATGCTTACCTACAGGTAGAAGTCGCAGAAGAATCCAAGCAATTCGTAACAATAAATACGCATAGAGGCCTATACAGGTATAATAGATTGCCGTTTGGTATAAAAACAGCTCCTGCAATTTTTCAACAAATTGTAGATAAAATGTTAGCAGGAATCGATGGCGCAATTGCCTACTTAGATGATATTATAGTCATAGGTCGAAATAAAGAGGAACATTTAGCCAACTTAGAAAAAGTATTCAAAAGAATTTTAGAGTATGGGTTCCGTATAAGGGAAAATAAATGTAAATTTTTACAACCCGAAATAAAATATTTAGGAGTGATTATTGATAAAGACGGACGTAGACCAGACTCTGAAAAGATAAAGGCTATTCAAGAGATGCCCGTCCCTAAAGATCATAAGACACTCAGATCTTTCTTAGGGATGATAAATTATTATGCAGCATTTGTAAATAATATGAGACAATATAGGGCACCATTAGATGAACTTTTACAGAAAAATAAACAATGGTGTTGGTCTAAAACCCAGCAAAAAGCTTTCGATGAAATTAAAAATATTTTAACGCTGATGTTCTATCGAGATTAATAGGAAATCAGGACGTTGAAAGAGAAGATATTGTAATAGCAGCTATCAACGTTGAGCCAGATGTAAAGCAAATATTAAAGGATTGTATTAGGGAACTACCAGTCACTTTTAAAGAAATTTCTCAAGAAACGAATAAGGATGAAATATTACAAGACGTTATTAAATTAACTCACGAAGGTTGGCCGGATAAAGTTAGCGATCATTTAAAACAATTTAAAAATAGATGTGAAGCACTTTCGGTCGTGGAAGATTGTTTATTATTTGGAGAAAGAGTTGTTGTTCCGTCAACTCTTAGAGCCAAGATATTAAAACAATTACATCAGGGGCATCCAGGATGTTCGCGAATGAAATCACTAGCGAGAAGCTATGTATATTGGCCATGTATGGATAGAGAGATAGAAGATTTTGTTAGACAATGCAACCAATGTGCTTCAGTTGCGAAGACCCCAATAAAAGCAAACTTGCAGTCTTGGCCAAAAACTGATCACCCGTGGTCAAGAGTACACTTAGATTTTGCGGGTCCATTTGAAAATCACAATGTCCTCATTGCAGTAGATTCGTTTTCAAAATGGCCAGAAATTTTTAAAATGAAGAGCATAACGTCGGGAAAAACAATAGAAAAATTAACTCAGCTTTTCGCGCAATTTGGAATGCCTGAAGTATTGGTCACAGATAATGGGACGCAATTTACTTCAAATGAATTTGCACATTTTTGTGAAAGAAACGGAATTTGTCATGTGCGCTCTCCACCCTATCACCCTCAGTCCAATGGACAAGTAGAAAGATTTGTAGACACCTTTAAAAGAGCAATGAAAAAGTTAAAAGAGGAGGGAAGTCTAGGAGAGATTTTGCAAACATTTTTATTAACCTATCGCTATACTCCGAACAAGCAAATAGGAAATATATCCCCGGCAGAGGCGTTTTTAGGAAGAAAGCTTAGGATGAATTTAGAGTTATTGCATCCAGAAAAACAAGGCGATAAAGGACAACGCGATGTAAAAATGGAGCAATATTTTAATACCCATCATGGTACACGGCAGCGATCGTTCCAACCCGGAGAATACGTCTATGCTCGTAATTTTCGGCCAGGCCAGTGTACATGGTCGCCTGCAGAAGTCATACGGAGAAAAGGTACCGTAATGTATGAATTAGCGTTTGAAAATGGAAGAGGGATAAGGCATATAAATCACCTCAGGAAGAGATATCATAATGAAAGTCCCGGGTATGGAGAGAAATTAAAACATCTGTACGATTCGTTTGATATAATAATACCCTTATGGAAACCAGCTGAGGGGAAATAATGAAAGTGAAGCGGTTACAACAATAGGGAACGGAAGCAATAGTAATCAGGGGGGGTGCACTCCAATGGGAGAATTTGAAATTGTGTGACGTCACGATTGCCACCCCAATGATAGTTTGACACTTTTATCCGCTAGAGAGCAGGGTAGTCAACCGATGAAATGATCATGTGATTTCTTTATATATTATATTCAAATATTGTCAAATACGTTAAAATTGTCATTCAAGAGATAAGTATTGGATTTCATTATATACTTAAAAATGTTTTTAATTATATTTATATGTTTATTAACTACATTTCCATTTATATTTTTAGGAAAAAGAAAATGTTTAGCAAAAAATTGCAATAATTATGACAAACTAATGAAATTGATAACCTAAAGATCATTCGATTTGCGCACAGTATTCCTAAAAATAACAGTCACCTGTGAGATCTTTCACAACAAATGGAAACATCAAATAAGATAAGTAATTTTTCAAGTAAAACTATGATAAATATTAGTGAAAATCAAACAATTGTCAATATTTTTGACAATAGTTTGAGAACACCAAATATTCTTCAAAATTTATTATAGAAATGGAGAAAGATCATCCATTAAATGATACATCAAATTCCTTAGAAGATTTTTCTTTTTCAGAGGATTCAGATGTTATTCGTCGACAAAACTATCAACTGGACAACTCGCCTAATTTACCAGCAACTAACGTTACTAATTTTTATTCTTTTTCAGATCGTCACAAATCTATAACAAATGACAATTTAACTTTATTTATTTATCTATTGTGTATTTTTGTTCATTTTTACATATTATAAATTTTTTTATTTCTTGTTTGTATTCTGTACCCCAAAAGGTATAAAATATATTTATCTGTATTTTTTTAAATAAATAGTTTATCTTTCCAAAATATCTGATGTTTATGTTATAAAAAATACCCATATTCTTTCTATATTTAAAAAAAATTACTTATTAACAGTAAAATAATATTCATATATATTTACACGGAATACCTAATTTTAAATTTAGCGGCTAAAAATTTGGTTTGAATTTTGCGCCAAATTCCCTGCGTTCTGATTGTGCCACCCTAATGGCGGACAAAAAACCAGAAATTAACATTGAGTACGCTCTCTGTTTATATATACTCTGTGATAGTAATGAAGAGACCCAGAAGGAGATTCGACGTTCGAGCCGGATTCCAAAATTACAAACGCGGTTACAAGTGAATCCAAAACTGAAAACATACGACTAAAGAAACTTACAGGGGAAGGTGTTGTAGGTGTGATAGCCTAATCAGGGACTCAAGGAAGCCTTGTCTGAATTATTATTCTTTGTATTTATTGATTTTTATTAGAATCGAATTAATTGTAATTTATTATTCGCAATTAAAATATATTATTTAAATGTTATCCTGATTTGTTATTTATTTAAATTATAAGATATAACAGCTAGTCTCACTCATCTTCAGGGCAAGCAGAATTGTCAAAAAATAAGTACAGGTGGTGTGGTACTGTATATTGTTATCATGCATAAACATGTCAGTACAAAATTTGCATCGTTTTAAAAAGTGCAATGAAAAAGACCTTTCAACAACTAACTATGCGACTGGAACAGCAAATGATGTTTGTTGATGTTTGATTATTTGTTGAAAGGTCTTTTTCATTGCACTTTTTAAAACGATGAAAAATTTTGTACTGACATGTTTATAGCATGATAACAATTTACAGTACCACACCACCTGTACTTATTTTTGACAATTCTGCTTGCCCTGAAGATGAGTGCGACTAGCGCTCGAAACGTCGGCGACAGAACATAACGCTTTTTATTTTACCTGGCTGCTGTCTCCCGGGAAGGCTCCCGTCCCCTCCTAATTTAAATTCTACAGCCATCAAACTCAACAATTTATCGAAATTACTTTATATTAGTAGGCAGGGGTCGGCAAAAAAAATACTTTAGCGTATTATCCGTTTATTTGTAGATATTTCGCTAGATATTCAGCTATTTTGTCATATTGGATATATCTACAAATATACGAAAAGTATTTATTTTTGACCGACGGACCTTAGAATTAATAGTTAAGGAAATAAGATTTTTGTAAATTTTTTAAATATATTTTCCTGCATCTCGGGCAATTTAGATCAGTCTCCATTTTCTAAGCGAATTAGTAGGCTATTCAAGAAAAGTGTACGGGAAGCGAGCCCTTGACTCCTAGCTAAAGAGGCGAATGTTCTACGACCCAGGAGCAACGAGATGAATTGAATGCAAATAGACTGGGGGTGGCCCAAAAAAGCGCGCCCCTGACCCGCGCCCTTGATTTTTATCCAAGATCCGTTCATTAGAGCCGGGATTATCTCCTCTAAAGGATCACTTCCTGTTAATTATCTATCTTTGTTTCATTTTCTCAAAGAGAAAGCAAATAAGGGGGGATCTTATAATTGCACCTTTTCTTGTATTTATAATTAATTAATTAATAAAATAGGAAGAGAAAAAGATAGAAGAATAATATTAATTATTTTAAAATTTTATTGATATGTATTTGAATATTTTTAAGTTTTTAATAACTAAAAAAATTCACATTTACTCATTAGCATATACTATTTTGCATTGAACCCTTTGCGCTTTGCGCCTAGGGAGTATGCAACAATGCGTTATTATGCATACAGCACAAAATCTGCTTGCGATCTGAGCTTTTTCGGGAAATTCTCAGAAACAAGCTACAAATCTTCATAAAAAACAAGCGGAAAGCGAATAAAGATTATATTTCTAATTAATTAAGATGTTGATTCAAACATTAAAGAAGAATTTCATCATAGGAAATTGAATTTCATTTTTAATTTAAATTCAAGCATATATAATTAAGCACGCCGAATTATACCGACTTATTATAATAATCACAATTCGAACGATCCAGTTAAAACTTGGTTTAGAGAATAGCATTTTTTAACTTTATTGTTATTGTATTTTACTTTTTAACACCCATTTGTTGTTAAATTTTAAAGTCTGTTTTTAGAGAAAAGACATGATTATGATTAATTCTTTTTCTTTAAAATTTTTTGTCGAAATTTTGATGGAAATACACGTTTTGAGATCTACTGAGTCCAAAAAAAATGGGTTCCGCAAATGGTCATTTGTCTGGTGTGTATGTGAACAAAATATCCCCAGAACGAAAAGAGCTAGAAAATTTTATATTTAAATTAAGAACGCTTCTGGCACGTAATACGAAGATTTTGCCAGAGTGTGCTAGTCCTCTACTGATGTACTTTTTTTTGTTTTTCTAAAATTCGTTTCAATGATTTTGATTAAAATTCATAAATCCATTATTTTTTAGGTACTTTTTAAAATATATATTCTAATTTTGTCAACAAAATTGTTTAAAGCCCGCTTTACTCTTGTACTTCATAGGGAAGATAAGGAAATGGTTGCGATTGTAACAAAATATAAATACTTTTATAGGAGAATTAAAGCATAATGTTTCAACTAGAGCCAACAGTTACCAGTTTAAAATTAATAAATACTTTTCACAAAGTTTATAAATTTTATATCTTCTAATGTACTGTACCGCCAAAAACTTAATGTATGCCGTCACAAAAATATGGAGTGATAAACTCAGGACCTTCGGTAATTGAAAGTTATGTGCTCTGCGACCAGTCGCATCAGAATTTTTTTCTCTGTAGATTCTAAACCAACGGTTTTCAACCTTTTTGAGGTGTGGCCCACTCTTTCCGTAAAAAAAAAAACGCTGAGGCCCAGTGTATATATATAGCCTATACAGGGCCGTTCCTGGGTAAATTGTCGCCTCCCGTGCCAGGTCATTTTTTGGCGCCCTCCCCCAACTAAATTATGAAAAAAAATTTTTCAGTTTTCGAAAAAAATGTCAAAGAATAAAAACTTTTTAAAATAGAGTAATTTATCATAATATAACAAAATTCAAAATTTCACTAATTTTTGAAAAAAAAACTTATTAGGTAAAGTACACTACTTTACTCCAAAAAGTTATTATAAATCTACAATTTTAGTGTAAGGAGTATATACCAAATTTCATCGATCTGGCTGCTTGCCTTTTTAAGCTATCGTGTTCACACACACACACCCAGATGTAATTCCAAAAGAATATACGAGAAAGTCTCGGGGAGTCATTTTTTTTTTTTTTAACCCCTTTTCGGCTATAGAGGCCATTTAGGGGTTATTTATTTATTATAAATTTTAATATACAATGTACCGATGGCAACCGGGGGGCGTTCCACACGCTGATTCTCGGGGTCACCAATCCCGAACTTTCGCCGTGCTTAGCATCACTTAGCTTCAACGATTGTGGTGACTGTTGATTTTTCTCCTTTTGCCAGGCCCCCCGGCTGGGGAGAGTCATTCATTCCCCTTTTATTTTTTTTAAATAAAAAAGCTATTTAAAATTTTCATTTATTTAACAATTTTTTTTTAAATTTTTTTTTGGAGGGGGGCGACATTCTTGTACCAGCGGGGGCGCCATTCAATATAGTTACGCCAGTTATGGCGGCCAATTCTTTTGAAATAAATTTTTTCTCACTTGCGACGGACCTAGGACCCATGCACGAAAATGCCCTTTGGCTTTGAGTCTCCTTAGTCCTTTAGAAGGCGCCTCCGTCGCCCTTTGGCTTTCGTATTCGCCTTCCTTTGGAAGGCGCCGCCGGCGTCCTTTTGGGGAGAGCGCCCCCGGCACCCTTTGGAAGGCGCCTCCGGCTCCTTTTGGGACTACAGCGCCTCCGTGCTGGCACCGGGTGCACGCCCGCCAGGAACGGCCCTGAGCCTATATATACTGTACATAATTTTTAACATTCCTTAGAAAAGCATCCGCGGCCCGGTTCCAATCATCCCGCGGACCACAAGTGGGCCGGCCCACGAGTTAAGAACCACTGTTCTAAACAATATCTCCTATTCCACAAGTAAACGAAATTACTAAAAAAAGATGTTTCCATTAAGAATTTTAATTACTGCTCTCAATTATAACTATACACAATTTTATTCTATATCTTTCCAAACCTCTTCCGGGAACCGCCGAAAAATACAAATTCTGAATTTGCTATATTTTCCTAAAGGGTTGATGATCGTCTTAAGATATTTTTTTTTATTTATATAATATCAAAGGCCATTGGTTAAAAAAAATTTTAGAGTAATTATCCTTGATAAGATTTAAATTTCTTCTTTTTCGTTTAAATGACTCTTTGAAACTCTTGGAAATTTGGAGTCGAGTGGCACGGAACTAATGGCAATTGGTAGACCTTGAGAGAAGGTGCCGTAATCCGGACGGTGTTCCGTCGCGTGTGTCGCGTGCCCAAACGGGACGGGTCATCGCTCACCCTAATCGCTTACTATTTACTCGTCATCTTGTTTTTTTACTCTCATTATAAGAGAGAGATTCGCATTATTTTACTATTGAATTGATTCTTTTTTATGCAATAAATCAAAATGTCTATCAACTTTCAATAATGGAGAAATTGCATTCTTATACTATGTTAAAATAAAATTGTAAAAAAAAAAAAAAAATAGCTGACTGAAAGCTTAATGGCGAGGGATTCAGAAGAAAAACAAGACATGGGTAGCCAATTTTATTTCAATTAAATTAACGCTAACCAAGGCCTCTATATCGGTTATTAACTTGAGAAACTTTCCTGTTTGATTACAAATATTATATACTGTATTTAACCAGACAAGACTTTGAGTCTCTGATTCCTTCTGTGAATGTTTCATCACTCTTCTTCTTTAGACAATATAATTTATATAAAATTGATACTGGCGACCGTTGGCACTAGTTTGTATTTTATTTAATTTATATTACCTAATTTATAATGTTACTTTTTTTTTAAATTTTTATTTATTTATTTCTGGCTGCATCTGAAAGTCATCCAGGCTCTTTTTTTACTTTCTCGTAGACCTATATGCAATATGATAATAGTAAAAAAAATTCGACTATCGGAATTTTGATGATTTTAGACGTTTTAGGCTTCCCTGAGTCAAAAAAACTTTTGCGGCCCCTTCTTACTCTAAACTGTTGATTTATATCAACTTTGAGTAAATACGTTAATAATTAAGCCTGTATTTTACCTAAAAAATTTTTCAAAAATTTTGAATTTTTTTTTTTTTAGATCAGGCCGTACGAGGAAAGGGATAGGAAAATTCCCGAATTATTATTTTTTTTAACATTAACAATTTTTAATGTGTTTATTAATTTGAGAAATATGTATTTTGTAAACGTTTTTAGACCAATCGCGTGTAGTAGCTAAATGGGCAAAATAAAAATACAATCAAATTGTATGCTGCTACATTTCTTTGAGAGGTTTAATTCAAAACTATTGCATACTAATAGCTACTTATAGGCCTATATTAAATAAAAATAATAAATACTTCTATAGGATGTCTTCAGTTAGTATAATAATTATATTTAAGTCCACTTTATTTATTTGTGTAAATCTTTTTTCAGGGTCTGAGGTCATTTAGAACCTCTATTTATGTGAATTGATTGGTGGCCAATTCAATATAAATAAATGATTGAAACGGGATGCGAATTTTTAATGTATATTATTTGACCCAGCTATCGCTAGACACACTAAAATTTAATAAAGATTAATTAATTAAAGATATTTTTTTGAGATACTAATAGTCTTCGTGACAAACAACTTAACCACTAAAATTTCTAGAACTTCCTGTTTAGGGAGAGGAGAGGGGGACGTCAACGACGACTTTCCCTCGTTTGCACAATCTCTATTTGACTCTCTTCGTCGACTTGTCATAGAACAAGGGATGTTGGCAAATCTGGATCTCTCTTTACAAGGACAGTTAAATAGACAGGAGGATATCAAATTTGGGAAAGTTAAACTATCAAACAGGGGCGGTATAAATAGCTTAATTGGTATGAGCTGAATGAATCCAAGCGTTCGAAAATAAACAATTTCCCATTAGCATGAAAGAGTATGTGTAATTTTATTTTTCATTTATAAATAAACTGTTTTAAATTAGCAGAAAATTGAAAATTAAATTTAAATAAACAATTAGGTGTGGCTTCATGACCTTGGCAAGCGTAAAAATATAAAAAAGAATAGAGTAACTCCCTCCCTGTTTTACGCAGGATACTCAAAATCAAGAGTACTATTGAATAAAATAAAAATAAAATAGCGTTAGTCTAAGTATTTATTAACCCAGTGGAGTAGCGAGCTTAACTCGCACCCGGGGCACAATATCTTTTAGCGCCCCTCCCTCCCCATTCGAAAACCATATATTATATGTATGTAAAATATACAAAATTATTTTGCCCGGGGCATGATGACCACCTTGCCCCCCCCCATGGCTACGCCACTGTATTAACCCAGTGTTTCACTTCCCCACTTTTCTTTTTAATGTTCTTTTAGGCCCTCTCATCCACAGGGAAAAATATAAATCTAAACAAGTTTTTTACCTTGTTTTCTAAAAAAAAATTTTTCATCCTTTTAATGTAATCTAGTTTTTTCCTCCTGAGTGAAGAGATTATTATTCGAACCCTTGTTTGTTTTTGTTTTTTTTTTTTTTATTTCCCAAATTCAATGAGTTTTCCTTTTAAATACTTTCTTAATTTAATTTAAACAAATGATAGAGCAGAACAAATAATATGTACTGCACTATCTTCTTAAAAAAAAAAAAAAAAAAAAAACAGTTAAAAGCTAGTTCCAAGGGTGTGTTTGAGATAATAATGAGCTGGTAAATTAAGTTTTTTTAGATGAAGGGTGGAAGTAATACAAAAAATATATTGTATGATCTGATCTTGTTTAAAAAAAAATATAACTAAACTTACTTCGCTTATAATTTGATAAGAACAAACTAAATTAATACCCCTTATATCTTTGCTTTATTACCCAATGATAAAGGAAGACTGGGAAGTTTGCTTTTACTAAAATATTTTTTTTTTTAATTATTTAAGGTCTTTTTCGGCATTGGAGGCCATTTAGACCCCGCCTATTTTTATCTCAATTTATTGGTAGTCAATTAGGATACTTTACCACTGTGATATGGCCGAAAGGCTATTAAAAAATATTTGAATGGACTTTTTATTTTTAGTTCAATAATACAATGCTTAATGCTCACTATAAGCACAGAGGTGATTAGATTGTTAATTACTTGAAAGACATTTCAAGGATCTCCGCACTGTAGAGATTATTATTCGAACCCTTGTTTTTTTTATATCCCGAATTCACTAACAAGCATGTAAGTAACAAGGGCGGATAGGGGGGGGGGTAAAGGTAAAAATTACCCCCCCCCCCCCGAGATTTGAAAAAAATGCCTTTTTTTTTGCAAAAAAATTTATTTTTAATAAAGAATTAGTATATATCATGTGTTGGTCCATGAGGTAATTATGAAAAACATATAACCAAGTATTTATTAATTTAAATAAGCGAAAAATGTAGGTACCGCCGAATCAGCGATCTCATCATAATTTAAATAAGCGAGTGCGTACTGTGGTCCAACAGTAGGGCATGTTGAGCGTAAATCGACAAGATCCGTGGTGCAACTCCCCCGGCGGTACCTACATTTTTCGCTTATTTAAATTAATAAATACTTGGTTATATGTTTATTTTTAATGTAAAATTTTAAAAAATGAATACTTAAAAATTTGATTTGTATTTATATTCTGCCAATCAAGTACAGAATGTGCCTTTAAATTACCGAAATTATGAAAAAATAGTGTGTTGTGCGACGAGTCACACCAGATTACTCCCCCCCGAGAAACACCTCTGGATCCGCCCTTGGTAAGTAAGTTTTCGATTTTTAGAAAAAAAAACCTTTAAGCTATTTCAGCTCATTCAATTCTACTTCTAGCAGAAAAATATGGATTAAATTTTTATACTAATGATCGTCAGAGCATAAGTTTTTTATTGTATAATCTAACTCCTCTTTACAATACATCCTTCCGAAATAGTTCTGATTCTAAAATAATATTCAATATAAATAAATAAAAAAGCGAATATGGGTCAGTATGAGAAATTCAAAAAAATTCCAAGGTTTATTTATTATTCTATATTGATGATAAGTTTTTTTTTTTTTTTTTTTTTCTTTTTTTTGTAAATTATTATTGAATGTGTGTGATAAGAAATCTATTTGTGCATTCAATTTAAATTTTATTTTAATCGTTGAGCTTTTTGAAGGTCGGGTTCGATTCTCTCCTCCTCCTTCCTGTTCCTAACGGGTAATCGGAACCAATTTATGAATATATTAAATGCGATATTTCTAAGAATAATCGAAAACTATGGATGTAGAATTGCGGGTAGATAAAGGGGTGATATAAAGGGGGCTAAGAATGATAAATTCCGCAATTATCTCGGAGTTTTTAAATAGTTGACAAAAAAAAAAAAACAAAAAAAAAACACTTAAAATAAATTTTTTAACAGACGATTAACAAGTCTTTCTGAGAGCGGTTAGGTGGGAAAAATAATATAAAAGTAGATAAAAATTATAAATTGTTAAAATCCTGCCAGCCTGATAACGAATCTCTTTAAGCACTTTTACTGAAAATTTGACGACATTCTGTGGTATCGAAATAAGGAGAGAGTTTAAATTAATTTGTCTATATTTCGATTATTCCCCCCCAAACAACAAAATAGCAGCAATGTTCCAAACAAAAAGTTTGGGTATTTGGAACATCTAAGAGGGGAAAATTTCAAACCACCATTATCATTATTGCGCAATATTGCTCAATGTTGCAACAATATTATCAACATTGAAGAAGATTACATTCTTCCGTGTTGTGTGGGTTATTATTATTATTTATTTGTTTTTTTTTTTTTTTTAAACATTCACACTTTTTTCTCATTCACACTCACATTCACACAGTCTTTTCGGCAACTGAGGCCATTTAAGACTTTTTACGATAATCAGTATGTTTAATATATCAATTGTGGGGTCCAGGCATTTTTATTTAAGTCATTTGGTATCCAAATGCCTTAAATAAAATTATCGGACTGCCTGGGGGTCCGAACCCGAGACGTTCGGTATAGAAGGTAGGCACGCTACCAACTACTCCAAGCCCCTTGGGCTTGCTCAATTTTATTTTACAGTTAAAAATTTTATTTTCCTATTTACATTGTTAAAACGTTTTCTCTTTTTGAGTGGCAAAGTGGTGAAAATATATTTCCATTCTTTGCTATTGATTCTGGCATATTCATTTTTACTTTCTCTTACCTATGTATATATGTAATATATATATAGAGAGAAAGTATTGGATTCATGTCAAAAATTCGATGTCGAGATTTTGATGGATCTTCACGTTTTGAGGTCCCCTGAATCCAAAAAAGTGGTTTTCGCGACATGGTCTGTCTGTGTGTGGGGTGTGTGTGTGTGTGTGTGTGTGTGTGTTCAATTTTAAGCATGAAGGAATTGAGCTAGGAGGATGAAATTTTATATTTAAGTTAAACACCTCCCGGGACCGGAAAAATAAGCTTTTAATCAAAATCGGCCAAAGAGTACTAGTACTTTACTGATGTACTTTTTCAGTTTTTTTCGATTTTCTCAAAATTCGCTCTAACGATTTTGATTAAAATTCAAAAATCAATTATTTTTTAGATTCTCTTTAAAATGTATATTCTCGTTTTGCCCTCAAAATTGTTTGAAGCAGACTTTACTCTTGTACTTCATAGGGAAGATAGCCCAAGCAGCATTTTCCGTAAGAATTACTAGCATAAAGTTTTTTTTACTTTTGGAGAGGAAAAATGTAGTTAATTAAACTTATTTATGGAACTTTTTAGTAATAATTTCCTTTAAAGTAAATAGCACAGGAAAAATAACGTTATTTTTACTACCAAATTAAACTTCAAAGTTGTCTACCTAATGGTAATATTCATAGGTAAATATTTGGTGAAATTTACTCAAAGAATTTACTTATAAGTTTTTTTTACTCAAGAGTAAAAATGTTAGTAGCGCTACCGTGGCAAATATTACTTTAAAATAAAAATTACTTTGAAGTAATAAAATCAAGTAGCAGCCACCACTTTGTTACGGTAAAAGTGATAAAATTTCGACGTAATTTCTGAAGTTATTTTCCCATAAAAAAAACCCTTTAATATAACCTATAAGTAAGTCTAACCTAAAATAACTTATAAAAATAACTAAAAGGTAATATTTGTCACTGTAGAGTAAAAATGTCTCTTCAGTATTATTTTTAAGGAATTCTTACTATAAAAATAGTCAAAATGACTTAAAAGTGAAAAATAATACTTTAAAGTAATATTTAAATAAAGATGTCGTATTGTATAATGGTTAAATAATAATAACCTGCCAATTAATGAAATAAACAATAATTTATGATAAATAAAGACCATTACTTACAAACTTATGTAAATTTGTACCTACCAAAATAATTAAACATGATTATTAGCCGTTTTTTTGAAAATGTTGGTTTTATTTATTTTGACATTTATAAAAAAATATTCATAAAACTACATATTTGTTAGGGCGCACAATTTTATTCGAAGTATAATCATTATATTTATCAAAAAAATTTCGAGCGTTTGTATTTTCTTCCAATCCATGTCCTCTTTCGCCTGTGAATAAAATTTAACATTTTTCGGCCATCTTCTTTTACCATTAAAATAGACATATTTCTTGATAAACTTGCATGATGCCATTTCTTTAAAATAATTTCCGAATATAAACGAATGGAAAGCCGAGGTTCAACTATCGAATAATTGGGAAAAATTACCAAACCTTCACGTAACCATTATGTACCTATTACGAATCTGTAACGTGATTATTACCGTTCCAGCTAAAGTTTTTGTGTGGTAAAAAAGACCACAATCCTATTCCCCACTTTGGGAATAATCCGGTAATCATACCGATATAAATACGTTGCGCTCTCTGGTAAAAATTACTTTAAAGTTAACTTCAAGGTAACAGTGTAGTCATTTAAACTTTAAATGCTGCTTGGGAGGAGAAATGGTTGCCATGGTAACAAAATATAAATATTTTCCCATGTTTATAATTTTGACATCTTGCCCACGGGGCTTGGAGTAGTTGGTAGCGTGTCTACCTTCTATACCGAACGTCGCGGGTTCGGACCCCAGGCAGTCCGATAATTTTATTTAAGGCATTTGGATACCAAATGACTTAAATAAAAATGCCTGGACCCCAATATGTATAATACTCATTAACGGATATCGTTTAAAGTCTTAAATGGCCTAAGTTGCCGAGAAGACTGTGTGAATGAGTGTGTGAATGTGAGTGTGAATGAGAAAAAAGTGTCAATGTTTTAAAAAAAAAAAAAAAAAAAATTTTGACATCTTAAATTTCTAATATATTGGCGGAAACTAAATATATTTCGACACAAAAAATCTGGTGTGACAAGCACAGAACACAACTTTCAATTACCGAAGGTAAGAGAAGGTTGTGTGCTGTGCGCCAGTCACACCAGATTTTTTTAAATGTCTATGTTTATAAATTTATAAACATTAAGGTTTCAAACGTCTTTTCTCGAATTGTTGAATTTCGGACTTTGGCCACTATAGTGGCAGTAGTATCGCATGCTGTCATATATGATTCTCAGCATGCGATATGTATAATTTGACTCACTCAAGATGGAATGCGGCTATTGATTCCGAAATTTTTGCTAATTAATTATTTTACTGAGAAAACCAATCGCTGATTTATTTTTTCTATTAAATTTTTTGAATCCTTCCAGCATACTTAATTCATCACCTTCTTTATTTAACCCCAGTTTTGTCTCTTTATTTACCCACAATGTTGTCTCAGAAACTCGATTGAGGTTGATTGTTGCACAGAACGTGCCTATTTTTTTAATATTTAAAATTTATATCTCTATAAATCATACGATAACTCGGTATTTCTTCACCTATTTTTATTAATTTTATAAGTTAATTCAATTAGAGGATGCTACCTAGACAAAGCAAGGACTTGGGCCAGGTTAAGGTTCTTCTGAACAATTAAAAGCCATTGTTCTCGCTCTCTCTTACAAGTTAGTTAAAATAAAAAAAAAATAAAGAAAAGACGTGCATGTCAAAGCCATTAATGGTTATTTGTGTTTACTGTCAATCCAATTGAGGGTATTATTATCGTAAAGGGAACAATTAAATATTAATATAGACATTTCGATAACAATTATTGCCATTTAATATTATTAACGTTAATTATCAAGCGAGAAGAAAAGATGTCGCAAAAATCAATGGAGCAAGAGATGTTTAATTTTTGTGTCTTTTGTAAAGAGTAAAGTAGTCTTCAAACAATTTTGTGTGGAATATGAGAATATACATTTTAAAGAGAATCTAAATATTTTAAATAAATATGGAAAGAAACAAGTTAGCGTCAGTAACTCTTTTAAAAATATTAGTTTTTATATTATTTTCTTGCTATAATTTGAAAACTACCTGTCTAATATTTCGTAAAACAAATGAATTATAATTTAATATAATTGTCTTAATAAATCTATCGTTGGCCATAACAATAGAGATTGTAATTAAATGAATTAAATTCTACACCGCCAAAACATTTCTTGAATAATAAATAGAGAATTAAGAAAATAAAAATTAGACGTAAATCCGGTCCTGCTTATGACTAATAATGGAATTATGAAGATTAAATATCATTTATTTACATAATATTGTGTCATAATCAGCGTTAATGATATAAGCGACCTCTAAAATAAATAAAAAAGAATTTTTGATTGATCATTGAGATAATATTTCCATCCCCTCTTTGATTGTTTCTAAGAAATATTACAATAACACAAGAAGGAGTAGGATACATGCTGGTAAAATAACTACAGTATATTATTTTTAGTGAGGGGAAGGGGTCATCACAGAAAAATGAAATTTGGTTATCAAAAATTTTGGCATTTAATGCACTAAATTGTGGTTGAAATTATTTTATTAAAATTAATTAAATTAGTCCACACTAGACGAGAATCCAGAGTTTAGGATATTTTCAATCTTAAGTAGGGGAGAGTGGGGCAAGTTGAGACGGGGGCAAGTTGATACATTCAATATAATTCGCCAATGCGTATGCGCATGTTGAAGCGAGTGGTAGCAGTCGATGTGTCGTAAAGTGACGCTGTACTACACATAGTGGCAGTCAAATCCGACAGCGAGTTGTTGAGTTGTTTAAGGTTTGGTGTTTTCACACCACAAAAGTAAATTTTTTACCTTGTGTTTGAGTATAGAAAAAGTGCATAAAGAATCCCTGAGACCTATAATCACTGTGCGCATTTTATTAAACGTTTCTTCCTGAGTAAGTTCATATAATTTATATAAGGCTAGGTGCTCTACTTTTTAGGTTATGTTAGTTTTAAAGACACGTGGTCACTTGGGGCAAGTTGATACATTTGGTTGGGGGCATATTGATACACTGTATCAACTTGCCCCTCAGTCCATGTGCATTGGGATTGGGAGAAACTAGTTTCAAATTCAGAAGAGGAGAAAGATACACTGTTCTTGGTTTGTTTAAGCCATATTTACTGTCAAAGTTTGGCCAAGACTGGATCCAGTGCATATTATGCAATAAATAGGCACACATCGAATGTGGCAGGTCACAAAATTATACACATGTATTCATTGTGCATCTTATGTGGAAATATGACTAGATTAGCTTTTTATCCTTGTAATCATTAAAATGTATTATTTAAAAATTAGCACAATCTTCTTATTGATATCCCATCAGATTATCAATCCCCCTCTACCACAGTATCAACTTGCTCTTTTCTTTGTATCAACTTGCCCCGTGGTGGGGTAAGTTGATACGCAATGAATTTTTTTTAAAATTAATTAATTTTAATACTCCATGATTATTATCAGGAGAGAAAATATGCTATTTAGGTACCTAAAGAATTAACCTTTCAAAATATGATGGTAGAATAAAAGATAGGCGTTCCAATTTTTTGCAAAAAAATAAAATATTAAAACTGTCTCAACATGCCC
>JAKCPI010020269.1:0-12024 GCA_023213315.1 Euborellia annulipes | reverse complement strand
TTTGATCTTGAAAGGTACAACTTAGAAGGCATAATGATTGATATATTTAATTTGTTATTAGGTTGTAACTCCCAACCAACATATCTTTTTTAATTAAATAATTGATAGGGAAAGGTTTTATATAAATCAGACTGAAGTCGATGAAAATACGTTTGGAAGGGAACGGAAATATATAATCGAGATCAACAAGTTATTTTTCTAAAAGAAATTTGTTTTTCATATAAATCAAATTGATTTGTTTATATTTAGAACGATCATGGGGATGTTTATATTGGGAGTATTTCCTCAAAGGAAATTCATTAAAATGGGAAAGAATGAAAAAAGATTCAATAGAAGCTGAAATAATTTTTTCATTTGAAGAGTCCTGTTTATAAATTATATATAGCTTATAATTAAATAAACAAGAATTCAGCCAAGAGGAATGAAACAAATAAAAAATTTATTTCAATTTCGAAAATACATCACTCTCTTGACATTTTTCAGCATTATGAATTACATGATTAAAATACATAGTGGCTACTTATAGTCATATTTTCAAGGGTATGTTTTCAAATAATTATAAATTTTTACTAAAAAAATGTTACACTACAGATCTCACTATAGAGAGAAATATGACATCTCAAAGTCGAGGGAAAGAAAATTTTTTTTTTTATTTAATTCTTCCAGGCTGAATCCTTGCTTAATTATTTTCCTGAGCAACTTGGAGCCAAGGGTGAATATAGGGGGGGGGGGGGGTAATTACCACCCTCCTCCCACCCCGAGATTTGGAAAAAAATACTTTTTTTCGAAAAAAAAAATTTATTTTTAATGTAAAATTTTAAAAATTAATATTTAAAAAATTTGATTTGTATTTATATTCTGGCAAACAAGTACAGAATGCTCCTTTAAACTACCGAAATTAAAAAAAAATAGTGTGCTGTGCGACGAGTCACACCAGATTACCCCCCACCCCGAGAAACACCTCTGGATCCCCCCTTGCTTGGAGCTATTACACATCTACGACATATATAGGCCTTTATATAGAAAATGTATGTAGATTTAAAAATGTAAAAAAGTAATTTTTGCTAAAATTTAGAATATATAAATTTTTCAACTTGAAAATTTTATTTAAATGAAAAAAAAAAAGGATGGGACAAATGGAAGAGAATTTTTAGCTGATTTGATTATAGTATAATCGTCGGTGAATGTATTTATATACGTAAGTTATAACATCCATGGTCGGAAATTACGGGGAATAGACTTCCACGGATCCCATATTTAATAATGAGAATTTTGGCTATAACTTGAATGATGAATATCGCCAAAATTTATCGACAGGAAAAAAGGGAATAAATAATATCATGACATAATTTTTTTTTTAAAAGCATTACAAATAATTACCGGTAAGTGAGAGTGTGTAATTTATATTTCATAACTTTATTAATCTTTTATTGTAAAATAGTTATAATAATAATATTGATTTAATATTTATAGACGTCTATATATTATTAAAAGTAGGAAGAAAAACCTATTAAAAAGTGATATATTTATCTAACTCGCTCTTGTACTCCTTGAGAGTAGGCAATCCGATACGCTGAGTAAGGAGGGCTGTGTCATTAAGGGGCTGGTTGCTGGTCGGGGCATAGATCCGTATATTTTATTTTTTTAGAAAAAAATATTAATAAAACACATTCTGATGAATTAATTTGGATTAAAAAATAGATTGTCACTATAGGCCTATCAACTCATAAGAGACATTTGACATGAAAAAGGACTTTAAGAATTTTTCTATTTAGAATATTAAATTCGATTATAATGAATCACTATATTTTTGATCTATTATAGATTGATATGGTTACTAGTAGTTAATATTATAAAATTTCTCTAAAAAAAAGAGAGTATCATACAAAATAATCTCTTAAAAAAATATCAAGAGAAAACATAAGTCACGTTTTTGCATGTTTAGCATTGAAAAAAAAGGCTAGATATAAATTTAATAAAATTGTGCAATTTCCAAGTAAATAGAAAGTATTAAAACGTAAACGAAACAAAATTCATAAGAAAATGTAGAAAAAAAAATGTTTAGCTGGGAAAATGAAAAAGAGGGCCATAGCACACTGGTAGAATTCTTGCGTCTTGTGCTACGGGTTAGGGGATCTCATGTAATCATCATTAAATTGAATTGGCAACCTATCAATTGAAAAAAATAGGGAAGAATGATCATTCTTCGTTTGGCACCATTGCTTTTACCACATGTTTTCTAGCGACATTAATCACAGCTTTTATGACAATTTTTTTTTTTTTTTTTTGACACCGCATGGTCCTGAAGAAGGAGTCGTTTTGGCTCCGAAACGTCGACCTATAGTGGACGGAATTAATCCAAATAAATTGCCTGATCATCAGCTCCGGATTTTATTTATTCAAAATATCGAAATAAAGAGTGTTAACAAAATAGATGCTTTTTATTATTGGCTGCATCCTCTTTTTACATAATTAATCCAATTGTATAACAGCCACAATTCGTTATAAATTTTATTTATTCATCCTTCTCTTTTATAAGTATGTTGGTGGTCCAAACATCCTATAACCTTCGGGAATCGAACCCAGGATCTCCAGCCTATCCGGGGCATCAGTATGCTTCCCTTTGCACCAGACCAAACGAACTTAGACCACACATCTTTCTACAGAGAGAACCGAAGTGAAAAAAATTTTTCACTTGTCATCCGCATTTTACGAGTATACCATCAGGGGGAAAAGGGATAAGTTAAATCCTCTAACAGCCTGTAAGGAGAAAACCCCTTATTTTGGATTATTTATAGTTTATGCTTCTCCTTTTGTTTTTATTTTCTTCCTGGCTGCATGTGACTATTGGTCATTATAGGTCTTCGGACCTTATGCACCCATTCCAAAAAAAAAAAAAAAAAAAAAGTTAAACAGTTTTTGAGATCTAAAGAAATATCTTGATTGGTGCGCGTCTCGAAAAGCCGTTAGAAGACGATTCACTATCGAGTTACTCTAGGCAGCAAGAGATGGCATTAGTGTTTCCCATAGGAATACAAGGGATTTATTCCATTTCATTTTAAAGATTCCAGCTAATTAATTAAGAGTAAAAAATTAATTATTTTTTAACACAATAATTACTAATTTAATTATCTATAAGATATAGAGCGAATTTTTTAAAAATATCTTTTATTTAATGCGATTGATCTAAAAAAAATTTATTTTTTCGAAAATCAAAAAAAGGGCTTCAATAAGTTGTAGATAATTTAAATAGATTTAATTTAAAAAAAAAATTTTAGGTCGATAGCTTCAAAATTGTGGCCGCTGAAAACTCTCAAAATTAGCACCCCAAGACGCGCACCTTAAAGGAATACGATTTATTTTTACTTATTATTTATTGTTACAAGAATGGCCGCGGTAGAACACCATTTGACCAGCTCCCATTATGGGAATAATATTTAACAAACTCACAAAAACTTGTTAAATCTTCCCATGACTAGTCAAGTTAAAATCGCGATATTTATCGAATATTCAAATGAATAGATCTCAAAAACTATTTAATTAGAAAAATTCGCCCATCCAAAATTAATTTCAAAAGTTAAGGATAGGCATTAATGGTTTTGTATTTGGTTGCTGGAAGAGTCACAACTCAAATTAACATTTCACACTTTGAATTTGCACCAGAGTTCCTCTAGAGATATTTAACAATGGTCGGGTCTCGAGAAGCTCTGGAGCAATTAATTGAAAAATCCATTAGTGACTTGGCCATTTGGGTTGTCTTATATAACTTAATACATTATAATTTCACCCGGATAATTTATGCAGCCGCGTCAATGTCCTATTTGAGGAGGGTCTGACTGGTTTTCAATTAAATTAATATCATACATGATACAATTGTATAGCTCTATAAATTCAGTGACGAGTCCCTAAGTCCCCTGGCAAATAATTTCAACTTGTTCACTCCCCAAGTTGGTTTTACGAATTAAAATTTTACTAAGCCTCTTTTACGCTTAACCTCTAAAATTTTAATTATTTTTTGAGTTTCGAGGCTAATGTAGGCCTATATATTTTTTATTACCTCTTTCATCACTGGATGATGGCCTTGAAAACAAATTCAATTTCTATTTACATTTTATAACTAAGTTTTTGTTTTATGCATTTTAAAATACAATAAAAATTAATTTCCATAAATTGATGGATTTCTATCATATTGTTATAATAAGTGTAAAAAATTTAAGCAAATTTTATTATCAAAAAATTCATTTTCTATTTTAAACTTTTAATTAAATCGAACCTACAAACTTGGGATTGTTATGATATTGCAGTAATTTAATTTTGATCCTATAGCAATAAATAATTCAAAAAGTGTGTTTAAAAAATGTCTGACGGGGACGAACAATATTAATCAAATACTAGATGAATAATAATCTTTTTGATCGAATAGTGATTCCTTTTGCCTACGAATTGCTTTAGTGCGCAAGTTTTCTCTACCTTCAAAATGACGCTCATGTGTACCGAGTCATGATAAGAAGAAAAAAGACCTAAAAAAATTTATAATCAATATATTCCTTTGTAAAAAAAAATAATTTTTTAAATTTTTACATATTTTATTGATGTACTTCGTACGTCGGCACCTTAAAATGTCAACAAATTTTAATTTTTTTTACGATAGGCCTATTTCTAAGGTGCGCGTCTCGAAAAACAGAACACGATTCACTACCGAGTTACTTTATGCGGCAAGAGATGGCCTTAGTTTTTCTCATAGGGATACAAGGGATTTATTCCATTTCATTTGAAAGATTCCAGCTTATTAATTAAGGGTAAAAAATTAATTATTTTTTAACACACTGATTACTAATTTAATTATCTATAAGATATAGAGCGAATTTTTTTATAAAAATCTTCTTTAATGCGATTAATCTAAAAAAAAATTTATTTTTTCGAAAATCAAAAAAAGGGCTTCTATAAGTTGTAGATATTTTAAATAGCTTTAATTTAAAAAAAAAATTTGAGGTCGATAGCTTCAAAATTGGGGCCGCTGGAATCTCCCAAAATTAGCACCCCGAGACGCGCACCTTAATTGAATTATAGAGAGCAACTTTTGCGTTATTTGAAAAAATCGCTAACAGAATGTAGATAGGACAGAAAAGGTATACCGGTATATTTGGCATTACCTTTTTTCTTGAAAGTGTTTTGGATTTATTTATGGTAAGACGGATTTTCCAACAGACCTTTATTCTTGTTATTGGGGTGTTCCTACTCCAAGATAGACTTGTTGAATTTTTTTTTTTTTTTTTTTGAAAGATGAATCAAACACGCAACTTCAGATCCGTAATCCGCTTAGTAAGTAAGCCTCATATAACATTTTTTGACAATAATGTTATGTATAAAAAATGAACATTTTTGACATAAAAATAATGAAAAATTCAAGAGAAAGAAAATATATAAAGCTCTCTGTTTAGAGAAAGATTTTAATTGAATTTTCTATTCCTATCAAATGTGATGTAATTAAAGGCCTCCAACATACACATCAAAAGAAAATACACCTTGCTGAGATATTTTTATTTTAATTATTTCAAGAATATTCGAAGAAATAATCATTAATTTTACATAAGAGAAAAAAATTTTTTTTTCTAAAGGTAGTAGTAGTCTAATGATTTATAACAGGAAGAATAGCTTTTGAGTTGAAAATGATGAGGAAGAAGATCCTGAGTCATGTTCATGTCAATTTCTTTTTCTATTTATTTATTCGAGAAGTCACATCTTATTATGTCAATGCAGAATGTTTCCAATTAATGATTCCCACTTTTCACTATCTCTCACATCAAACGTGTGTATAATTAAGAAAAGAATAAATAATTATAAAAAGAGTTTATTTTATTTATAGTGTTTCACTATTTTATAATTTTTCCTAAAATAAAAAGTTCTATTACGAGTCGCTGTCTATAGACTTTAAAATGGATATAGGAGACGTAGCGCACAAGTATATTAAATTAAATACTTTTATTTAATTAATTAATCGTCGACTTTTCGGTCGCCAATCAAGATCTTCATCAGGATTCAGGTTAAAACAGGATGTTGAGTATTATTTTTAATTACCAAATATACAGACAATCTTAATTTTAAACTGGTAACCGTTGGCTCTAGTAGAAACATTATGTTTTAATAGGAGAATTAAATTCTCAAGGTTTTCTGTTTCAATAATATATTAATTTGATATTAACACTTTATACGTATTTCGACACCATATATGTCATCTTCAGAAGCGAATTACATACTGAAGATGACACATATGGTGTCGAAATACGTATAAAGTGTTAATATCAAATTAATATATTATTGAATCAGAAAACCTTGTAAATTTAATTCTCCTATTAAATACAGACAATTATTTAAGCCTCCAGCACACAGAACGCGTTATAACGAGACGCTCAGGCACGCGGCGTTAGGCGTTTTTGCTCTACCGCTCAGGCAGCGTTATCTGGTATTGTGAATATGTTTCTGCAGTCGGTTCGCTTAATTCAAAGAATAAGTAGCTCTGATGAAGTTGTGCTTCTTTTAGCTCTGATTGAGAGCAGTAAATATAATAGACGGTATTGGGTGCACCCAATTAATAAAAAAAGAGATGATCTTGGTGAATACCACCGTCTGTTCGGGAGCTGCTTCTTGAGAAATCATATCCCAAGCCTCCACCTTCTTCGCCATATTTTTATAAAGATGATGCGATGAGTCATACAAATAAATGTACTTTCGTACTTCATGGTCAATGAGTTTTTCAATTTTTTCATTCATCTTGAGTAAAGAAATAAGCCTCAACTCGCGTTAGGGTTGTAAATTTGTACAACACGAAAAGCTGACGCCGCGTTGTAGAGCGTTGACGTCGCGTCATAACGCCGTGTGGCTGGGATGATACAATTTTGACTTATATATACAACCTATATCGCCCTAACGCGGCGTTGCAAAAACGCCAAACGTCCGCGTTCTGTATGTTTAGGCCTTTAACGAATATTAGGAGACGATTAGCCGTTAAGCTTATAATCCTGAGTTTAAGGCAACTCGAGTTCGAATCCACCTCATGGCAAAAAATTATCAAACTCTATTTGAGTTGAAGAAATCGGGAACCCACCTCAGTATTACTCCCATGAAAGTTACTTTTCAATGTGTCGGGTCTGACACTGACTGAAGGGAGGTATGTATTACAGTGAGTGACCTGCTCGCTTGGGAATTATTCATTCAAACTAAAAAATAATACTACATTCTGTATTTTAACAATTAATTGTTCTGATGAAGGACCGATTAGCGATCGAAACATTGACGAATAATTAATTAAATAAGTTTTTTTATTTGATTTCCTTGTGTTGCTACATTTCGTATATCCATTAAAAAGTTCTAATGTTTGTCCAACTTATTCCAAATTATTACAAATTCTGATTGAATGAACATAGTAAAAAGCTCACATACAGGCCTATTCTCTAAAAACAGACTTTAAAATTTAACATCAACAAATGGGTGTTAAAAAGAAATATAAAAACAGTGTTAAAAATGATGCTATTCTCTAAACAAAGTTTTAACAGCGACGTTAACATGTTGCTTTTATTTCAGAGCTGTCATAACCTTACTTTTTAGGTTAAGGACGCCATTGTTATGGTTAAATAAGACGTTAAAATATTAAAGGCACCCCCTAGACATGACATTAATTTTAAACACTATTTACTAAATGTTAACGCTTTAAATTAAATTAAATTTTTTGTTTACAGAATAGGGGAGGAATTGAGGCAAGGAAGTGTTAAAATGAATGTTGCTTACAGATGTTAAAAGTTTACGTTTTTGCTTAGAGAATAAAAAAGTTAACGTTTTTGTTTAGAGAATAGACCTAATTCTGTTTTAAAAACAGATCATAAAGATTCAATGAAAGAGTCGCAGAGAGTTAAAAGAGATTCTAAAAAAAAAGGCAAGAAAGAGAAGACAGAGGTGGAAATGTCCTTTTATAATATTTTTTCCTGGATCATCTTTCAACTCCCGTGGGAACAGAAACTCCTCGGTGGGGGATCCCAGACGCTTAATTTTCGGTTTTTAAGAGAAAAACTCCGAGAAGCCAGACGACGACAAAATTTGTCTGTTATTAAATAAATATTAATTTAATTTGTTATTAATTTAATATTAATTTTATTAGTGATCATTGTGTTAAAA
Source organism: Euborellia annulipes (assembly GCA_023213315.1). Taxonomy (NCBI): domain Eukaryota; kingdom Metazoa; phylum Arthropoda; class Insecta; order Dermaptera; family Anisolabididae; genus Euborellia; species Euborellia annulipes. Next base: position 3,855 of record JAKCPI010020269.1, on the reverse strand, counting down.
AATAATTAATTTTCTACCCTTAATTAATTAGCTGGAATCTTTCAATTGAAATGGAATAAATTCCTTGTATCCCTATGGGAAAAACTAAAGCCATCTCTTGCCGCCTCGAGTAACTCGGTAGTCAATCGAGTTCTAACGGCTTTTGGAGACGCGCACCTTAATGTTACTTGCACAATTGACAAAAATAAATTATATATAATCTAATCAAAGCAATGATAATCAGAAAAACTTTAATGTTAATTTTCTAAAGTCTCGGTACCTGGCGCTTGACACATTAATGCGTAACAGGGTCCATATAGGCCTATCTAATCTTCTAATATACCTAATTGGAGTAGAATAATACTGAAACAGCGTTAAACATGGTTTTATCTTTATCATATAAAAATTATTAATTGTGCACTTGCTTTCAAAAAGGGGGCCCATTCTGTTTTAGAATATGAAACATCAAAAATTAGAGTAGTGGATAAAGATGTTGAAATTATTCATTCATTTTCAATTAAAAATAAATTATTTAGATTAAATTGGATCAAATAAATGATGATTTGTTATAATTTGGAATAAATAACCAGAGGATGTAGGCTATATTTTGCAGAAGCACGGATTGAAAAAAGATCAAATCAAAAAGAAAATTCTGCCTAAAGCATGAGGTAAGGTAAAGAAAATTACCTAAATATTTATTTATTTAATGAATTTACAAACTGTAATAAAATAATTTTATAAATCATAATTATGCATATTAATAAAAAAAAAAAGATTGAGAGAAGATGAGCAATTTTGTTTTGCTCTTGCCAAATCATTTTTAATGAGTTTGAATGAAGTTGAGTGACCTCAGGCATCACGGAAACCCGGGCTTTAAAGAACATCTTAGGTCTAGGGCACAGCAATCAAGGGAAATTCTCTTTTTTTATCTTCTTTTAAAATAATTATAAATCGTGTTCAGGTCTGACGCAAACAAGTGGAGGCACCAAGGCTACAAAATACATCTGTCCTGAGAGAGATTACTCGATTCTAAGACTGTGAAGGACAATGGAATGTTGTTGTATTTATATTTTCTGTGATTTGTTGTCGATGATTTTTAAGTTGTTTTATAATTATATGACGTGTTTTTTTTAAAGACAATATTTATCATTTATATTAAAATTCTTGTTGAGAACAATGGAAAAAAATTACCTTTCTTTGTGAAATATTATTGTCATTAATATTCTAAATAAATTTATTTAAATGGATGTAAAAAAATTTTGGAGTTGACAAATAAGATTTATTAACATTTTCGCTGCTTTTAAAATTTAAATTGCCTGATGATGGAATAATGAATTAATTTTATTCAATCTAGTAATATGAGCCTAAAAAATTCCAGAATGACTTCTATACACTACAAATTTCTGAATATTTTAAACAAAAATTGTAGATTTGTAACAACCTTTAGAGTAAATACGTTTACCGGAAGTATAGAACTTTATCTAATAATTTTTTTCAAAAATTTTGGAATTTGTAATTTTATTGTCATATTATGATAAATAACACTATTTTAATTTAAGGATTTCGAAAAAAGTGAAAGTATAAAAAAACTTGTTTAAATAGTGTAATTAATCTCAATATGTCAAAAAATTGAAAATTTCACAATTTTTAAAAAACTAATTAGGTAAAGAACTACTTCCGGTGGACGTATTTACTCCAAAAGTTGACACAGATCTCATTAGTGTAAGAAATATATAGCAAATTTCATCGATCTGGCTGTTTGCGTTTTTAAGTGATTGTGACCCCACACACACACACACACATAAATGAAATATAAACGTGATGTATTTATTATTGAAGTAAAACAATCTTTTTTTTCCTCAAACAAAAAAGTTTTGATTGTTTCTACTGAAACAGGTTTGTTCATCAAAAACGTTTTCAAAAGGTTATTAGAACAAAACTTATTCCAAAAGGTGAATAAATTCGTTGTTTTGTTTAATAGAGGATAGGAATTCAAAATAACAAACTGATAGATTGTTGAATTTCTTTACAGAGAGGAGTCAGTCAGCTAAATGTCTTTAGAAATAAAATGAGAATGCAAGAAATGGCCAAGTCAAACGAAGATTTAAGTGAGTTGGGTTGCATAACTTTTAGGCACCATTTCTTAATTTTAATGTTTTTAATTGAATATTGTGTTTTTTTTTTTTTTTTTTTTAGAGGCTTAACTATTTGTAGCCTTTTGAAGAAGCAAATGAAGGAGCTCTAAGGGCCAAGAAAACTGTTTCTGATAATCTTTAATTAATTATTCAATTTCATTATTGGAAATAGATACCTGCCTTTTGAATTTATAGTGTTAAAACACTATTAAATGACAATCAGGGATGAGCAAAATCCTTTAAAAAGGATTAGCGATCCGATCCTCAGAACCGGAAAGTTCTGAAGATCCGATCCGGATGCTACAAAAGGATTAGCTATCCGATCCAGCGATCCGACAAACTCCCTAATCCGTTCCAATTTTGAAAAAGGATCCACAAATCCAGATTCGAGATCCGAAAATTCGAATCGGACATGGCGTTTGGATGAATCAAAAGGATATAGGCCTACATTTTATTAAAAAGTAAAGAATTTTAAATGATTTGCAATCCTTTGAAAAGGATCGCAAAAATCAAGGATTGCTAATCCTTCGATAAGGATCTGGATCCTAGATCCAGAGAGCAAAAATAATTTCGATCTAGAGTCAAGATCCTCCTCAAAAAAAGGATTTCGATCCAGATCCAAAAATTGGATCGGATTTTCGGATTTAAATCCAAAAGGATCGCGATTCCTCCCATTCCTAATGACAATACCACAGACGTGAATGCCAGCAAGCGTTTTAATTTAATGTGAAAATTTTAAAAAAATATTTTACATTATTTATTTATTTATTTGGAAGGGGATGGTAACTCGCATCATCCAATCTCCCTACACCCTTCACAAAAAACTTTTTTTTACACTAATGTACTTTTTTAACGTAATCTATATCTACGTGGAAACTAACTTTCAGAAAAACAACTATTATACGCCCTATAAGGTGGACTGATGACGTTTGTTAGATAAGACCTCATTATTGAACTAGCAAGAAATTCTATCTAAAGACAACTGAAAGAGTAAACCATCCCTCTAAGAGAGAGAAATATATCTATCTAAAGACAGATGAAGATGCTAAAATTCCTGGGAATAAACTATAATTTTGAATATAAATATCATTTTCCTTATTTTTGAATTTTAAATGACTAGATCCCTGTTCACACCTCACACGATGGCCCAAGGCAGGGTTAAAAAAAAGAGCCAAGGAATCAGGAAGATTAAGTACTTTAATATATATAATTTATCATAAAAACATTTCTCGGCCATGAAGATGGTCCATATCAAGGCTGAAACGCCAAACGAAAAGGTTTTTAGCAAATAGGTTAAGATAAAATCTCTTTAAAAAAAAAAAAGTATAAAGTTTAAAGCACGAGAATAAGTTTTATAAAGATGTCCCTGTAATTGAGGTCATTTATAAAATTTTAATATTTTTTTTTTTTTCTTAAAATTAATATAATTTACATATACGAGATTGCATGAAATTTTTTGAGTTTATATATTAATAAGTATTAAAATTTTTCCTCCTTTGAAAATGTAAAACTCTACACAGATAGAGGGCCTATAACAAAATCAATTTTTAATTTTACTTTCATTGAATTTAATTAAGAGAGTAAATAAATTGAATTTGATTATTTAATTAAAAAAAAAAAAAAAAAACGATATTAATTATTATTTTTTAATAAATTTTTAATAAACTTGTAGAGGTTTTATTTTTAAGTTATTGGCATTCACTCTGAGTGCCTCTTAGATCCCTTTTTTGTAAATTATTTT
>JAKCPI010020268.1:0-15749 GCA_023213315.1 Euborellia annulipes | reverse complement strand
GGTAGGAGGTTGAAATTTTATATTTAAGTTAGAACACCCCCCTGGCACGTGACAGGAAGCTTTTGAATAAAATCATGCACAAGAAGAGTAATAGTATTTTACTGATCTACACTTTTTCTGTTTTTTTTTTTTTTTTTTTCGATTTTCTCAAATTTGCTCTAACCGTTTTGAACTAAATTCATAAATCAAATTATTTTTTAGATGCTCTTTAAAATGTATATTCTCATTTTGCCATTGAAATCTTCTGAAGACCACTTTACTCTTGTACTCCATAGAAAAGATAGGAGAAATGGTTGCCATGGTAGCAAAATATAAATATTTTTCATTAATACTTATAAATTTTACATCTGAATTCAAATGTTCCGTACTGTCGGGAACTAAATACATGTCGACACAAAAAATCTGGTGCGAGGAGAGCAGAACACAACTTTCTCTTAACAAATGTAATAGAAAGTTGTGTGCTGTACGACTAGTCACACCAGATGATATTTTATAAATATTAGAATTGATTAGATAAATAAATCTGGTAGAGTGGGAAATAGATTATATTGATATAAAATCTCCATTTATAAATTTAAACAAATTTTGTTTAAAATTTCACATTAAATGACAGAAATAAATATTTCTCTATTTTTTTTTACTCGAATATTTACCGTAGTCACGGATTAATTAAATATGAATTTATTTAATGTCAGAGCTTTTGTCATATGATTTATCCTTCCATTTAAATTTCATTAAAATAAGATTGATTCGCTTTTCTATTATTATTATTTTTATTTTTTAACACTCACACTTTTTTCCCACTCACACTCACACATCCATACACACAGTCTTTTTCGGCAACTTAGGCCATAAAAGACTTTAAACAATACTAGTATTTATAATATATACCGGTATATATTGGGGTCCAGGCATTCTTATTAAAGTCATTTGAATGCCTTAAATAAAATCATCGGACTGCCTAGGTCTGAACCCTCGACCCTTGGTCTACAAGGCAGGCGCTCACCTAAGTACAGTTCAAGAAAGTTGAAAATTAAAATAATTAAAACTCACAATTATTATTCAATAATTACTGAGATATATTAAATTTTAATTTTCATATTTATATCTTATAGTAAGTAGGGTCTAATGATAAAGAAATTATAAATTAATTAAAATATTAAATATAAATGGTTTTAGTTTGTGAAAACTGTAAATTGGAAAAAAAATTTAATTAATTAGTTTTTTCCTTTCGTTGCGTTTTTTTACAAATGATTAGGGATGTGGTATCGAAAATAAAGTGTCGATACTTGAACTTGGTATCGTATCGATAGAAAAAGTATCGAGTATTTTTTAAGTATGAGTATTTTTTTTTTTAATGTCTTCGTCATCTTAACGTCGATCAAAAGGTTCACCGGAAGATCAGTGCGATATATGCTCCCTTCCTCAGACCAATGATCGCCAGGACTTTCTGCAGGATCAATCCCCCTCCCCCCTCCTGGGTTGAATCGCAGCGTAAAGTGTACTTAAATTATTTTCACGTAAAGTTTTATTGATATAGACTACTTTTTTAAAGAGTATCTAAAAAATAATTGATTTTTGAATTTTAATCAAAATCGTTAGAGCGAATTTTGAGAAATCGAAAAAAAAACAGAAAAAATACATTAGTAAAGTACTAGTACCCTTTGGCTGATGTGATTGAAATTTCTTGAAATACTTGCAATACAGGTACTTGGCTTAAGTATAAAATTTGAGTATCGAGAGTTTTTTCGTTTTTGAGTAATTCCCATTAACCCCCTTTTTTTGGTATTTCACTTGAAATCAATTTATTTTATTGTGAAAAAATCTTAAATTTCCGGAAGATCGATTCCAGTTAAAAGATCAAAACATAATATTTATGTAAATTTCTCTGAAAGAGATTTTATTGCTTTTAAATGCCTGTTTTATTGCTTTTCTCGAAATTGCCATTAAAAGGAGGCGATTCCTTTTAGCTTGAATTTGACGTCATTTTCACAATCATTTGAATGAATTTCAACTGAAATATCAAAACGTGTGGATTAAATTAAATAACTGAATAAGGAAAGAACTCTCGATAGACAAATTTTATACTTTAGCTAAGTATTCATGTGCCAAGCATGGGCAGGAATTTCATTCCAATCGACCAAATAGTACTAGTACTTTACTGAGGTACTTTTTCAATTTTTTTTATTTTTCTCACAATTGGTGTGTCCCTACAAATGATTAGAAGAGAAAATAATTTTTCCAATAAATTCTCTAAAATAGCAGAGAAATTTTGATTTTATTATAGTAACTAATTCAGTCTTCAAAAGAGAGAAGGGTTTTTGGGGTGGCTTTAAACCAACGACACTTATGGAAATGAGAGAAGAGGGTAGAGAAGGGATGCTTTAATATGAGTATCATATGAGACAGGCCTCTAATTAGCGCCCTTTGGTCCTACCACCAACTATATTATTCCAGACCACCTCCAAGGGAAGGAGGAATTTAATGCTACGAGAGGGAGAGAGAGGAAGGATATCATCTAGAAAACCTAAAACCCAACTTGAAACATTAAATAGAATATTATTCAAAAGGCTTTTTGAAAATAGATAGATTTTCCCTTTACCTGATTTGTATTCATTATCACAAATAATTAATCATAATCCATGGTGATTCTGTTTTTATTTTTCAGCTCAAATAAAATAATTCTTCATTAATGGTGTGTTTTGTGACTTTTTGTAATGGAGTCAATATAATTCAAGAAAATAACGTTCCAGCCTCCAGTCTAACAATACGACAAATTTTCTTTCATGAATCAATTCACGTCTTTTGGATGTAACTAATAATTAATGACGGGACAAAAAAAGCACAAAAATTTGGAAAAAAAAGGTGCTTAAAATCCTGATCCAGAGCTGTTAAAAAAAAACACTTAAGTGTTTTAAAAAACTTAAAATTTTAGATTTTAACCAGAACACTGGTCAAAAGTGATTAAAACCGTCCAAATGTGGTTTTAACCACAACTTTTAAATAGAATCGACCAAAGAGTACTAGTACTTTACTGATTTACTTTTTTTATTCTTATTTGTTATCGGAAACCTGATTATAAATAACATTTCAAAGGTTTTTATGTGTTATCTGAAACTAAATATTTATATGAGATGTACTCACTCAGGACTGTAGATGTATATTTGTTTTTTAATGGACAGAAAAGGCCTGTTCATCTTTCCTTAAATATTTATATGCCGAAACAACAAAATCTGATGTGACAAGCACACAACAAAACTTTCAATTAGCGAATATAAGAGAAATTTGTGTTGTGCGGCCAATCACACCAGATTTCTTTTTGTATCGGGGTAGTTTACGATGAAATCAATTTTTTTTTTTTTTATTAAAAACCCATTTAACTGAAGAAATTAATTTTAAAAAAAGCGCCTCACACAGTGTGGAATCAAAATTAATCAATAAAAACCACTGGTCAAAATTGGATTAAAACCAGGACGGTTTGGACCAGTGGTTTTAACAGAACAACCCTGTTCTGGTCCAATTTTTCTTTTATTTTTTGACCAATAGATACTAGAATAGTATTTACTGCATCTTCCTAATATTTAATATTAATAACATTGGCGGATTCTACTAACTATAAATGCTGTTTTTACAAAAATTGGATAATCGGACTGAAATTTAAAATAACTTTAAATAAAAGTCAAATAAATTTTGTGGAATAAAGTTAGGGTATTTTAAAAAATTCTTGACCTTCTTGAATTGCACACCTGGCCCAGGAGGATTTGCTTAACATGAACGTTTTTTTATGGCATAATGTTTTGTTTAAAAATTATGTAAATATACTATTTATGAATTAAATGGAAATATAGGCCTACGTAAAATAAGTTCAAAGGGAGAAAAAAATTATAAAACTTCAAAAAAAGCAAATCTCAATACACTTAAGAACTCTTAAGAAAATTTAATCACAAACTTTGCAGCCAGGAGATTAAATAAAAAAATAATTTAATTTTTATTCGCCGACATTTCGGTCGCCAATCACGACCTTCGTCAGGACAAATACACGATCTTAGGTATTTTAATGTCTATTGCAATCATATACAATTTCTTTTTAAGTATTTGAATGTACAAAAATGATCATTTAATCAGAGACCATAAGCAAGTAGATTGTTGTTTTTATATATCTTATCATATTAAAAAGAAATTGTATATGATTGCAATAGACATTAAAATACCTAAGATCGTGTATAAAGTTTATAATATTTGCCCTGATGAAGGTCGTTGCTTGGCGACCGAAATAAGCATTTTGCCTTAAAATCGGGTCTTTATTTATCACAAAATCGCCTAAACGTGTTCACCTTATGACGAAAACGGCCACTAAGCTAATGAATAATTACATATCTGTCTTTTAAATGGATAATAATTTAAATTTTAAGCAAAAAAAAAAAGAAGATATACAGATTAGAAGATGATATAAATAACTATACAAGCTAGATTTATTCATTGATGCTATTTTCGAATCTCAACTAATACTAACCTCAATAGGGAAAATATAGGGACTCTGTTACATGAATTTTTATTTGCTTTCGACATAAAACATCATTTTGTTTGGAGCTTTATCTTGGAATCTTGTAAACAGAAGCAGCAACCCCTTTGCTTTCTTTCTTTTTTTAAGGGAACGTTGTCGAGGCTTTAGAAATGGCCCCTGGTGGGTTTTCTTCCTTCTTCTTCTCTCTCCCCCCTCCCTTGGAGAGGGGATAATTTGCCCCAAGCTTTTGTATATACGTACATGGAAACGCGGTCAAAGTTTGGGGGAGGCTTTTGACTACTACGACAACCGCTGACGTCATATTCTGATTTCTAGAATTTCTTTATTTATAGGCAAGTTTTAAAGGCTTAAAAAAATTCCTCTTTTCTTTTCATTAAATGAAGTCAGAGATTATAATCCTCTAAAGGTTACATTTTCTTTTTTTTTTTGGCAATTTCAATCAGGTGAAAGAAAAAAAATTAAAAGATTAATTCTTCCACTTGAAAAAATATTTCGCTGGATTAATTTAATTTGATCAAATAAAAAAATAATATTTTCTTTCTTCTGAATTAAATTGATCTTTTCAAAAAAAGGCATCCTATTTTTTTAAGGCGGAATAGGAGCGAAGTGGTTACGCATGTTTTTCCCGATAAGATGGCGTTGTGTGTCATAAAAAGTATGCCCAAAAAATTAAAAATTTGCCAAGAGATGTCAAAATGGTAGCTACCCAGACAGCCTGGAATATTGCAGTAATATTGCAGCAATTTTGCCAACCTTGCACAATATTGACAATATTGGAGCAACATTGCTGTAATTCCGCTGCGCAATATTGAAGTGAGGACATTGCAGAAATATTGCAGCAATATTGCTGTGGCAACACTGAAGTGTGAATATTGCAGCAATATTGCAGTGGCAACATTGAATAGTGAATATTGCAGCAATATTGCATCAATATTGCCGTTGCAATATTGAAGTGTGAATATTGTTGCAATATTGCATCAATATTGCTGTTGCAATATTGAATAGTGAATATTTCAGTAATATTGCAGTGGCAATATTGAAGTGTAAATATTGCAGCAATATTCCTGAAATATTACAGTGGCAACATTGAAGAGTGAATATTGAAGCAATATTGCAGCACAATGTTGCAATGGCAACATTGAAGTATGAATATTGCAGCAATATTGCAGGGTCAATATTGAAGTGTGAATATTGCAGTAATATTGAAGTGGCAACATTGAATAGTGAATATAGGGTTAAAATTATCCTATCAACTTTATAATATTCATATTAATTAAATTAATTAATGCCCGTGATGACCCGTGGCTCAGAGAGAAGACACTAGCTTCTTGAGCCTGGGGTGCAGGATTCGCTTTCCGTCCCAGAGGGAGAAAAATTTATTTCATTTGATTTGACTGCAAATAATTTGAAATAAATAGGGATGGGGTCTAAATGGCCTTAGATGCCGAAAAAGAAAAAAAAAATTAAAAAATTAAAAAAAAAAAAAATAATTTTAAATATTATAAATTATTATTTTTTTACAATTTATAAGTGACTTTTTGTTTAAAAAAAAATTTAATAGTAGTACATACGAATTAAGTAGCTTAAAAAGTGTTGAAATTTCATATAGCAAAACGTCCGAGGCAGCAAAGGAGTCGAATATTGGAATCAAGACATTGGAAATATTGGAAATGCAAAAAACTCGTGTTCAAATCCCTCTATGAACAAGTTTTTTTTTTACCCAGCAACATTACCACAATATTCCAGGCAATATTGCCGCAATATTCCCGTAATATTGCTGCAATATTCACAATATTCCATGCAATATTGTCGGAATATCCGCGTAATATTGCTGCAATACTTGCAATATTTTTGTAATATTGCCACAATATTCCATTCAGTATTGCCACAATATTCTTGCAAGTTACAAAGAGGCGGACATAGGAATATTGCAACAATGTTGCTGCATTGTTCCTGCAATATTCGCTGCAAGGTTAAATATTGCAATTTAAGATTCCTGCAATATTACTGTAAGATTCCAGGCTGTCTGGGTAATAATATTTAATGCATTTGGTGGATTTTTATTGATCTTTTAACAATAAATACTTTATAAATGTTATTATATAATATGTGTCTTTTATAAAAGCATAAAAATATATAAATATAGGCCAGATATAGGCTAATACTATATCGGCTGTTAGACTAGCCTGCCATCTATTGCAAAAATGCTGAACTAATTTGACAGTTGAATTTTAAATAAATCATCTAAACTTATTTTAAATATTTCTTAATTAATACGTGATTAATAATAACAATAAATTCATTTTTAAATTTAAAAAAATTAAAAATTATTGGGACAGATTGTTTTTTTGTATTTGCTTGATAACAAAAAAATTAATTACGATAATTTTTACTTTCTCTTACCTATGTATATATGTAATATATATATAGAGAGAAAGTATTGGTTTCATGTCAAAAATTCGATGTCGAGATTTTGATGGATCTTCACGTTTTGAGGTCCCCTGAATCCAAAAAAGTGGTTTTCGCGACATGGTCTGTCTGTGGGTGGGTGGGTGGGTGGGTGTGTGGGTGGTGTGTGTGTGTGTGTTCACTTTTAAGCATGAAGGAATTGAGCTATGAGGCTGAAATTTTATATATAAGTTAAACACCCCCGGGACCGGAAAAATAAGCTTTTAATCAAAATCGGCCAAAGAGTACTAGTACTTTACTGATGTACTTTTTCAGTTTTTTTCGATTTTCTCAAAATTCGCTCTAACGATTTTGATTAAAATTCAAAAATCAATTATTTTTTAGATGCTCTTTCAAATGTACAGTATATTCTCGTTTTGCCCTCAAAATTGTTTGAAGACCACTTTACTCTTGCACTCCATAGAAAAGATTGGAGAAATGGTTGCCATGGTAACAAAATATAAATATTTTCCCATACTTATAAATTTTACATCTGAATTCAAATATTCCCTACTGCCGGGAACTAAATACATGTCGACACAAAAAATCTGGTGTGACAAGCACAGTACACAACTTTCGATTACCGAAGGTAAGAGAAAGTTGTGTGCTGTGCGACAGTCACACCAGATTTTTTAATAAGTCATTAAAAAAATTATAGCTCGATGTCCCAATAATCTCTTATGAATTTAATTCATTTAAAAAAAAATCTGGTGTGACTGGCGCACAGCACACAACTTTCTCTTACCCTTCGGTAAGAGAAAGTTGTGCACCGTGCTGGTCACACCAGATTTTTTGTGTCGAGATATATTTAGTTTCCCATAGCACCTTAGTTTCAAACTTGCATTTTAAATGTTGACTGCTTGAAATAAACTATGGTTATTTTTCAAAATTTTAATCTCATATTTGGACATTTTATACACAATATAGAATCGTAAATAAATACAAAATTTCATAAGAATTGGAAAAAAAAATTTTAAATGCCTAAAAAGTTCTAAAGGGGACCCCCTTTTGAATCGAAATTAACATACAAATCCCTATAGGAAATTAACATTGTTCCTTGCGAAGATAAGGTGGAAAGGGAATTTAAAAAGAGTAGAGAGAGACGATAATGTTTGCAAGTGAGAGAGAGACATATATGTTTTCTTTGAAACAATTAAAGACACAAATAAAATAAAAATAAATGGGAATTTAAATAATAATTGATTTTTAATCTAATAAAAAGAAAAGATTTAAATTCCGTTACCATGGCAACCATTTCTATCTTTCCTATGAAGAACAAGAGTAAAGTGGTCTTCAGAAGATTTCAACGGCAAAATGAGAATATACATTTTAAAGAGCATCTAAAAAATAGTTCATTTATGAATTTTAAAAAAAATCCTTGGAGGGAATTTTGAGAAAATCGAAAAAAACTGAAAAAGTAAATTAGTAAAGTACTAGTACTTTTTGGCCGATTTTGTTCAAAAGCTTATTTTGAGATTCTTCAAAGGTACCTAAGTTAAATAAAAAATTTCAATCCGGTAGCTCAATTCCTTCATGCTAAAAAAATGGGTCCACACACACAGACACACAGACACACACAGACACACACACACACACACACACACACACACAGACCAATTTGCGGGACCCACTTTTTTGGACTCAGGGGACCTCAAAACATGTATATCCATCAAAATCTCGACATCGAATTTTTGACATGATCGCAATACTTTCTCTCTCTATATATTTCATATATAGGGTAAGAGAAAGTAAAAAACGCATTGAAAAATTCCTTATAATAGTCTAGTTTTTTTTTTAAGAACGTTTAAACGTCGCTCCTGAACCCCCTTAAAAGAATTTGTACTATTTCTTTTGGGCCTTATTAGTCACGCGGAGAGGGGTTGGCACATCTTAACTCCCCCCCCCTCAGCAGTTGCCCTCAACAATTCGTTTCCTCCAGGCAATATAGACTCTGGGCCCTTTTTGAGAGTATTTTTAAATATAGTCTTTTTACTTTCTCTTACCTATGTATATATGTTATATATATATAGAGAGAAAGTATTGGATTCATGTCAAAAATTCGATGTCGAGATTTTGATGGATCTTCACGTTTTGAGGTCCCCTGAATCCAAAAAAGTGGTTTTCGCGACATGGTCTGTCTGTGGGTGGGTGTGTGGGTGGGTGTGTCTGTGTTCAATTTTAAGCATGAAGGAATTGAGCTACGAGGTTAAAATTTTATATTTAAGTTAAACACCCCCGGGACCGGAAAAATAAGCTTTTAATCAAAATCGGCCAAAGAGTACTAGTACTTTACTGATGTACTTTTTCAGTTTTTTTCGATTTTCTCAAAAATCGCTCTAACGATTTTGATTAAAATTCAAAAATCAATTATTTTTTAGATGCTCTTTCAAATGTATATTCTCGTTTTGCCCTCAAAATTGTTTGAAGCACACTTTACTCTTGTGCTTCATAGGAAAGATAGGAGAAATGGTTGCCATGGTAACAAAATATAAATATTTTCCCATACTTATAAATTTTACATCCGAATTCAAATATTCCCTACTGCCGGGGACTAAATACATATCGACACAAAAAATCTGGTGTGACAAGCACAGTACACAACTTTCGATTACCGAAGGTAAGAGAAAGTTGTGTGCTGTGCGCCAGTCACACCAGATTTTTTTATAAAGGGCCTGAGGCGGCTACCTCAATGAAACTCCCAAATTTACGACGTTCCGGTCTATTGAACCATAATAAGTGGATATATTACAATTGTATTATAACATGTGAATATATTATAAATAAATGTATGCTGAGGTTTTTTTTTTTACTTTCTCTTACCTATGTATATATGTAATATATATATAGAGAGAAAGTATTGGATTCATGTCAAAAATTCGATGTCGAGATTTTGATGGATCTTCACGTTTTGAGGTCCCCTGAATCCAAAAAAGTGGTTTTCGCGACATGGTCTGTCTGTGTGTGTGTCTGTGTGTCTGTGTGTCTGTGTTCACTTTTAAGCATGAAGGAATTGAGCTATGAGGCTGAAATTTTATATTTAAGTTAAACATCCCCCGGGACCGGAAAAATAAGCTTTTAATCAAAATCGGCCAAAGAGTACTAGTACTTTACTGATGTACTTTTTCAGTTTTTTTCGATTTTCTCAAAATTTGCTCCAACGATTTTTTTTTAAATTCAAAAATCAATTATTTGTTAGATTCTCTATAAAATGTATATTCTCATTTTGTGATTGAAATCTTCTGAAGACCACTTTACTCTTGTTCTCCATAGAAAAGATAGGAGAAACGGTTGCCATGGTAACAAAATATAAATATTTTCCCATACTTATAAATTTTACATCTTGAAAATCGAATGTACCGTACTGTCGGAAACTAAATACATGTCGACACAAAAAATCTGGTGAGACAAGCACAGTACACAACATTCGATTACCGAAGGTAAGAGAAAGTTGTGTGCTGTGCGCCAGTCACACCAGATTTTTTTAATTTTTTTCCTCAAATCTGAAAAATGTATGAACTGCCTACCCAGAGCAGTAAATACGGTATAGTGGAGAAAAGCACCTAACTCGTCGGATTGGGCGCAAAGGCTCGAAGCAGAAGTTTTATCAAATTCTGTTTATCTTTTGTATTCAATATATCTCAAATGATTCAATAAACTATTTATTTATTTATTATAAATAAATATACATTTTTAATATACTGGAAGGCAGCTCGATTTTGGAATCAATTAATCATTTCTGGAAGTAAATATTGTTTTCAATATTTTTACTTTCTCTTATATGTTAATATATATATAGAGAGAAAGTATTAGATTCATGTCAAAAATTCGATGTCGGGATTTTGATGGATATACACGTTTTGAGGTCCCCTGAATCCAAAAAAGTGGTTTTTGCAAAATGGTCTGTTTGTGTGTCTGTCTGTTAACAAAATATCTCAAGAATGGAAAGAGATAGGGAGTTGAAATTTTATATTTAAGTTAGGCACCCCCATGGGACGTGACGCGAAGCTTTTGAACACATCTGCCAAAGAGTACTAGTACTTTACTGATGCAGTTTTTCAATTTTTTTCGAAATTCGCTCCAACGATTTGTTTAAAATTCAAAAATCAATTATTTTTTAGATGCTCTTTCAAATCTATATTCTCATTTTGTCATTGAAATCTTCTGAATACCACTTTACTCTTGTACTTCATTGGGAAGATTATATTATTCGTTATTAAGATTCAAATATTATAGGAGGAATTTTACATTCCTTTTAAGGGTCGCACAGGTGGATGATGATGGTAATGGATATTTGACTGCTCTTATTTCAATTGGACGTATTGAAATTCAATGTTCAAAGCCATCAAAAAAGAGAGAGAGAGAGAGAGAGTCACTTTAATGTCTGCAAAGGCGGATAAAACATTCAATATATCGTAACAACCGAACATGCGCCAGCATATTTCCGTTTAAATATCCCAATTTTATTTTTTCAAATTCCTTAACTCTCTCTCTCTCATAAACAATAAATTGTTGTCAAATAGCAAAGAATCATCATCTGATAATCCAGCAGTTGCAAAGAGGAAATTTAAAATATTTGTTTATTAAATTTTTTTACTTTCTCTTATCTATATTTATGGACTCTGTTATGCAATAGTGTGTCAAGCGCCAAAAAAAAATTAAAAATAAAGTTAATCACGGAATATTGTTTCAAATGCTATAATTAATAGTATTTTTGATGAAATATGTCCTAAAATAATTTATATTTAATGTTACTTGCACAATTGACAAAAAAAATTATATATAATCCAATGAAAACAAAAAACTTTAATGTTGATTTTCTCAAAACTCTGTAGCTGGCGCTTGACACACATGCGTAACAGGGTCCATATGTAATATATATAAAGATAGATAAAGTATTGGATTCATGTCAAAAATTCGATGTCGAGATTTTGACGGATATACACGTTTTCAGGTCCTCTGAATCGAAAAAAGTGTTTTTCGCAACATGGCCTGTCTGTGTGTCTGGCTGGGTTCAATTTAAAGCATGAAAGAATTGAGATCTTCTTCTTCTTCTTTCCTCGCCTGATTATTCCCGGGCGGGAAATAAAGGGGTCGGCGGTTCATGGGTTTTTTTACGACCGGGAAAGAATAGAGGCCGGCCCGTCGCATGGTCTGACGCCTGTTGAAAAGAGGAAGGAAGAGACTGACATGCAAAGAATAGAAGGCCTGCCAGTCCCAGCTCGGGTAGCTCGTGGTCGCTATCCACGTACCCACAAGATGTGGGCCCCTGAGCAACATGAAAGAAAGAATTGAGATAAGAGGTTGAAAATTTTATATTTAAGTTAGGCACCCGCCTGGCACGTAACACGGAGCTTTTGAACAAAAGCGGCCTAAAAGTACTAGCACTTTACTAATGCACTTTTTCATTTTTTTCGATTTTATCAAAATTGGCTCCAAGGATTTTGATTAAAATTCAAAAATCAATTATTTTTTAGATGCTCTTTAAAATGTATATTCTTATTTTGCCATTGATATCTTCTGAAGGCCACTTTACTCTTGTACTTCATAGAGAAGATAGGAGAAATGGTTGGCATGGTTTATGTTAATAAATTTTACATCTTGAATTCTAATATATCGATGGAAACTAAATAATGCCGACACGAAAAATCTGGCGTGACATGCACAAAACAACTTGCAATTACCGAAGGTAAGACTGTGCGTCCAGTCACACTAGATTTTTATTCAAAGAATCATGTGATAAATTCATGTTGGAACAAAAAAATTTCAGAAAGCAATCCAATTAGTTTCTAAGGACGGGAAAATCATTTTCGACGCCAATTGAAGGACTATAGATAGATAATACTAATTAAGCGGTTTAATTGTGTGCCATCCGGGAAATTCAGATTTCTCTCTTAGATATTCCACCTAGTTTGAGAGATTTCATTAAATGAATTGGGAAACCTAAGCGAGGCGTAAGCCCTACGAATTCTCAAGAGATTTAGAGAAGCCCTTGGACACGGCCAGCCAGTTTGGACCAGAGAGAGCGCCTTTTAAAAAGACATGACTCTATTTGATACTTAAGCTCTAGATAATGATGTAGCTACTATTTATTTTGATCAATTTAAAAATCATCACTTTATAGTTTCCCTCAGAGGTAGTCAACCTTATTTACCGGCCGCCCACCATTTTGTCAGCTGTCTAGTGGGTGATGATGCTTAATAAAAACAAAAATTTCGACGCTTCGACCGCAATCTTGTGGATCTTCTAAGGACTTATTGAACGGCCCTCGTAGCTAACTTAAAAGAGACCTCGGCTAAAAATTTAACATATATCCATCTACATATAATGAAAGAAATGGGGTAGCAATTGAAAAGAAAATGGCTACATCTGATACAGGGGCGTATATAAGGGAGGGCCGAGGAGGCCCGGGCCCCCGAAATTTTCTAAATGCATATACACATATAGAGACAATAATGGGTCTTGGCACTGGGGCCCCTCCCGAAATGTTTGCTCGGCCCCGCAGCACGAAAATATTTTTCCTCTCTAAAAAAAAGATAAATATTTTTACGCACGGGAAAAAATTTTTGTTCCGCGAAAAAGGGAATGTTCCGGGGATGGAAAAGTGGAAAAATTTGGTTCCGCGCGAAATCAAAATTTTTCGCAGGGCGGAATTTTGGAAAAATTTTTGAGATCAGGCCCTCCGAAAAAAATTTCTATATATAGAAGAAGAAGAGTAGAAGAAACTTTATTGACAACGGGCAAGAGCTTATGAAGCTCCATTAGCCCTAATGAATGTTTACAAAAGTTGTTATACATTATAGTTTTATATTATAGTTTTACATTATTGTTTTACATAATTATTTTACTATAAGGTTTCTGCATATACGCCCCTAAACTGATGCAAGCGGCCCTAACCTTTAACATATTGTAAAATATATCACATATATTTGTTATTTTTATTTTGATTCAACTTCTTTTCACAATAAAATGATGAGAACTATATTTTACTATAAGGTTTCTGCAAAAAAAAAAAGCCCCTTGACAGACTCCACTAACTACCCATAGATGAAACTACCGAAATGGAAAATTAAAAAAAAAATCATTGTGTGGTTTTATGAAACCACGATGCAAGTGAAACTTTTTTCGGACCGTAAGCGTTTAACTGAAAATTTTCAGAAAATTATTCAATTAAGGGTATTAAAATCGCGTTTTTAATCTTAACTTAATAATTGGAAAATGGGAAATCAATAGACGCATGTTAAAAACTGAGAACAATATTTATTTAGTAATTGAAGATTTGAATCATTTTAAATTATTTTAAAAATTATATATTTTATCAATTTAAAAATTGAATAATTAAATCTCACAATTATTTTTTTTATAATTCGTCATATATATTAAATTTCAACTTTCCTATTTTTTGTTGTGACGTCATGGCTTGTAGCGTCCGCCTTTGACGTCACGGCTTGTAGCGTCACGGCCCTTGACGTGACGTCAAGGCCTGTAACGCGACTTTGATAGAAGAGCGAAAAAATTTGAAGCCATCAAATAAAAAGTTCGCTTTAAAAAAAAAAAAAAAAACTCTTAAGGCCATATTTTGACTTTTGCGCTAGGCTGTATTAAATTAAGGCATCGTTACATTATTTCTACCTTCAAGTGTATATTTTATTTTGATTTCCATTCCATAAAAGAATGATTAAAGTGTTAATTATTTTATAATAATGTCACCCCATAGATCAACAATTCATCCATGACTAAAAAATCACCTGCTCGAGTGAATGTTGACATTCCGCCGCTACGAATGTCAGTCAAAGTTGTCAAAAAATATGACATCCATGTGTCGGCGGCTGATTCGTCAACACACCACACTCACAGTAGATAACGGAAAAATGAACTAGAAGAGAGAGAGAAAAATAAAAAAAATTTAAATAAATTTGTTTTATAGTAAAGGAAAGTTCAATTTTTAGAATTTCAAGAAATAAAATGACATTCCTTTACTCCCCTAAGGGAGTTCAGGAGCAACGTCTGAACGTACTTTAAAAAAAAACTAGACTATTATAAGGAATTTTTCAATGCTGTTTTTTTTTTAAATGAATTAAATTCATAAGAGATTATTGGGACATCGAGCTATAATTTTTTTAATGACTTATTAAAAAATTATCGTAATTAATTTTTTTGTTATCAAGCAAATACAAAAAAACAATCTGTCCCAATAATCTTTAATTTTTTTTTTAATTTAAAAATGAATTTATTGTTATTATTAATCACATATTAATTAAGAAATTTTTAAAATAAGCTTAGATGATTTATTTAAAATTCAACTGTCAAATTAGTTCAGCATTCTTGCAATAGATGGCAGGTTAGTCTAACAGCCGATACTAGTATTAGCCTATATCTGGCCTATATTTTTATGCTTTTATAAAAGATACATAATAAATAATAACATTTAAAAAGTATTTATTGTTAAAAGATCAATGAAAATCAACCAAATGCATTAAATATTATTAGCTACCATTCTGACATCTCTTGGCAAATTTTTGAATAACTTGTTTTTTGGGCATACTTTTTATGACACACAACTCCCTCTTATCGGGAAAAACATGCTTAACCCTTTCCCTCTTAAAGCATGTGCTCTCAATGATTCCTTTGGTTTTCTATTACTCATGGTTACATCAAGTATTTTTTTTTTATCATTCATATTTAATCTTTTTTCAACATAAATAAAATATGTGTTTTTGTTTTTCAATTTTATTTACTCTTTCTATCAATGATCAAAATCGAGAATGATACGCTTTTT
>JAKCPI010020267.1:0-18602 GCA_023213315.1 Euborellia annulipes | reverse complement strand
ACCCAGCTGAAAGGGGGATCCAGGGGGGGGGGCTAGACGGGAAGCCCGCCGAATCCTAACTATTGGCGCAGGGGATTCTCAAGTGCATATTTTTTTCTTCCTTCCAAACGTATTCACCTCTTATACAATTCACTAATTAAATAACTTTGTTGATTAATGGATATAGTAGTGCCTTAGTAACGCAATAAGTGAAAAGAGTGTGTGAAGGTCAAAAAGTGAGAATTCTGATTGATAGGCCTTAACATAATAGTATCTTTTTATAAATAAAGTTATTTTATGAATGTTATCTATCATTATGAAGAGAGAATGGAAAGCATGCCATTAATTCTCTCTTCTATTCTATAATAATAAAAGAAGAAGAAGAAGAATGGAATTCAAAAGAGATGAATAATGAATTATTGTTATTTTGATATTCAAATTATAGAGGAAGAGAGAATAATAATACTACGTTATTTACTAATGAGATTAATTAAGTGTTCAAGTTTATTTATAAATAAAGCACTTTCTTTTATCAAGTAATGTTTCATATAAATTTTAACCCATTAATAAAATTAGTAAAACGCACACCAACAAATTTTAAAATTAATTATACGATTCTATTGAACACATAAATGCCAAAAACGAATTGATTTTTGGTTAAACATTGAGCCATTAGGGGAGGGGGGGGGGGGTGCGTTATTCAATGTAATTCCGTTCGTCATTGCCTAATCTTTTTGTCGCGAAATTTGATAACACAGGGGAACAAAAATAAAAGCAGAGTAAATTGAACAGATTTATTATATTTTCGTATATCAGCAGATCAAAATTCACTAAAATTGTTTAATAAATCCCACTCCGTAAGAATCAATGTTAGCCACAAATAATTACAAATTTTATATTCAAAAAATCTGGTGTGACTCGCGCACAGCGCATCCTTAGGTAAGAGAAAGTTGTGCACCGTGCTGGTCACACCAGATTTTTTGTGTCGAGATATATTTAGTTTCCCATAGCACCTTAGTTTCAAACTTGCATTTTAAATGTTGACTGCTTGAAATAAACTATGGTTATTTTTCAAAATTTTAATCTCATATTTGGACATTTTATACACAATATAGATTCGTAAATAAATACAAAATTTCATAAGAATTGGAAAAAAAAATTTTAAATGCGTAATAAGTTCCAAAGAGGACCCCCCCCCCTTTTGAATCGAAATTAACATACAAATCCCCATATGGGGATTTAACATTGGCTCTATGGAAGGAAGAGCCGGAAAATGAATTTGAAATATCTGAAACATTATATCAGTAAAGTGTACTTACAACAATTTTCACGAAAAATTTTACTGATATATTTTTTAAAAGGTATCTAAAAAATAATTGATTTTTGAATTTTAAAGAATTTTAGTGCAGCAAATTTCGAGAAAATCGAAAAAAAAAAAACTAAAAAAGTATGGGTTCAATTTAGCATGAAGGAATTGAGCTATGAGGTTGAAATTTTATATTTAAGTTAGGCGCATCCCTGGGACGTGAGATGAAGCTTTTGAACAAAATCGACCAAAGAGTACTAATACTTTACTGATGTACTTTTTCAGTTTTTTTTCGATTTTCTCAAAATTCGCTCCAACGATTTTTTTTTTAATTCAAAAATAAATTATTTTTTAGATTCTCTTTGAAATGTATATTCTCATTTTGTCATAGAAATTTTCTGGAGACCACTTTACTCTTGTACTCCATAGAAAAGATAGGAGAAATGGTTGCCATGGTAAAAAAAATATAAATTTTACATCTTGAAAATCGAATGTCCCGAAAAACATTGACACAAAAATCGGTTGAAACACAAACGAGAAGTGTGTGCTGTGCACCAGTCACACCAGATTTTTTGAACTCAAAGAGTGTCGTTCAATTTTTTGACGATTACAATACTTTCTCTAAGTTTACGAGAAAGTAAAAATCATTTTGTTGAAATTCAATATAAATTTTGATTAAATAACAGTTAAGAGATTTAAAGAAATTACAGACAAGAAAGCATCTTTTGGTTTAATTAATATCCTCTCCTAGGCCTGCATCATTGGCGTGATTTATGTACTCGTACCTATCATATGTATATCGAATCTTTCTTTGAAAGCAAATTCCAAGAAAGTGTCTCTTTAGAATTCTAAATATACTCATATAGCCTACAATCGACCTTTGACATTCGAGGGGATTATGTTGCCGACCAGCCAGCTACCGCGTAACTAATGAGAAATAAATAAATTAATATCTTCTTAAAAAAAAAAATCAATATACTACACTTATACAGTACTAACAGGTTGCTAGAGTGTCCGGTCAGAATGCCCTCTATTAGAGTCGTTTGTATTTCGAATTGGAATTTTGCACTTATGTAGAGTCCATGAAAAATATTCGGGTGACCAAATCCCCAATTGGGAAGAATCAAAGAATTTCTGAGAATTTAAAATTTCCATAGATAGATATTTATAAAATACATAAAAAATCTGGTCACACAGCACACAACTTTCTCTTACCTTCGGTAATGAAAAGTTGTGAAAAGTGCTTGTCACGCCAGATTTTTTTTTTTTTTTTTTTTTTGTGTCGACATATATTTAGTTTCCCATAACACCTTAGTATTTTCTAGTACGAGGTTGATAAATAATGTGTGTGTGAACTCGATTGCTTAAAAACCAAAGCAGTCAGAACGATGAAATTTGGTATATAATCCTTGCACTAAAATTGTAGGTTTCTATCAACTTTTGGAGTAAATACGTCACTTGGAAGTAGTACTTTACCTAATAAGTTTTTTCAAAAATTTTGAAATTTTTTTTGTCATATTATGATAAATTACTCTATTTTAAAAAGTTTTTACACTTTGGCATTTTTACGAAAACTGAATAGTTTTTGAAATAATCAACAAAAAGACATTTTTCGTTAATTTTGAAAAAATCAAAACAAAATCATACAGGTGGCATTAAAAAATAAAAGGGTAAATTCATTTGTTTATATTTAGCCTACATGTTTTTAATGACACCTGTATGATTTTGTTTTGATTTTTTCAAAATTAACGAAAAGCCTTCGGGCTTGGTGTAGATGATAGCGTGCCTACCTTCTATACCGAGGGTCGCGGGCTGCCCCAGACAGTCCGATGATTTTATTTAAGCTATTTGGATACCAAATGGCTCTAATAGAAATGCCTGGACCCCCAATACGTATATTAATCAATAACGGATATCGTAAAAGTCTTATATGGCCTGAGTTGCCGAAAAGACAGTGTGAATGTGTGTGTGAGTGTGCGTGTGAATGAGAAAAAAGTGTGAATGTTAAAAAAAAAAAATGTTTTTTTCTTCTGTGATTAGTTCAAAAACTATTCAGTTTTCGGAAAAATATCAAAGAATAAAAACCTTTTTAAAATTGAGAATTTAATCGAAATTTTTGAAAAACTTTTCAAATAAAGTACTACTTCCAAGTGACGTATTTACTCCAAAAGTTGATAGAAATCTACAATTTTAGTGTAAGGAGTATATACCAAATTTCATCCATCTAGCTCCTTTGGTTTTTAAGCAATCGTGTTCACACACACAGAAACACAGACATAATGCCCAAAAGACTCAGGGAGGTCTAAAACGTGGAGAAACATCAAATTCTTGAAGTCGAATTTTTTTACGATTGCAAATCTTTCTCTTTATATTCTATACGAGAAAGTAAGAAGGAGCCTGACAAAATTCCTATCGCCTACCAAGAGAGGGAAAACATGGTGGGATGGCGTTTGACTAGGTGGATGTAATTTACCCCCTTTGCAGCAGGGTATTTGTTCGTCGAATGTGGTGGATTGTCACGGCCGGAAAGAAAGAATATTCCATTGAAACTTGTCTAATCTATGCGGATAAAACGTAAATAAAAAAATTTGGTGTGACGACATGTATTTAGTTTCCGACAGTACGGTTCATTCGATTTTCAAGATGTAAAATTTATAAGTGTGGCAAAATATTTATACAATTGATGGAATGTGGCTGTGAGATGGCAATTAGTATGATATGGAGGCAGGGGCGTATATAGAAATTTTTTTCGGGGGGGGGGGGGGCCCGAACTGAAAATTTTTCTGAAGAAAATTTTTTTTTTTAAGAAACTAAATTTTTTTTCACACGAAATTTTTTGCAGAACATTTGTTCCTTTGCTGAACCAAAGTTTTCCATCCTGCGGAAAAATTTGTTGCGCTGATGTCTGTATATCCCTATATATGTATATGTGTTTGAAAATTTCGGGGGGCCCGGGCCCCCTCGGCCCCCCCTTATATACGCCCCTGTATGGAGGACAGCAGCCAGATAGATAGCCACTATTTAATAAAACAGACTCCTTTTAACAAAACGTTTCGGCTAAATTTATTACGCCATCTTCAGTTGTTAAAGAGTCTTATGGGAAAATAGAGTTGTCATATGTGTTTTTTCATAAGCAAACACTTAAAAAATTGCCTATGTAATACAACAATGTAAATATACTAAAAGTCTGTACGATGTTGCACTGAAGAGAAATTTCGAAATTTAACATTTAACATTTAACAACTGAAGATGGCGTTTTAAATTTAGCCGAAACGTTTTGTTAAAAGGAGTCTGTTTTATTAAATAGAGGCTACCTATCTGGCTGCTGTCCTCCATATCATACTAAAATATTTATATTTTGATACCATGGCAACCATTTCTCCTATCTCCTCTATGAAGTACAAGAGTAAAGTGGTCTTCCGAAGATTTCAATGACGAAATGAGAATATACATTTTAAAGAGAATCTAAAAAAATGATTGATTTTTGAATTACAAAAAAAATTGTTGTAGTGAATTTTGCAAAAATAAAAAAAAAAACTGAAAAGTATATGAGTAAAGTACTAGTACTCTTTGGTCTATTTTGTTCAAAAGCTTCGTGTCACGTCCCATGGGGGTGCCTAACTTAAATATAAAATTTCAACCTCCTAGCTCTTTTCGTTCTTGAGATATTTTGTTCACAGACACACAGACACACACACACACACACAGACAGACCATGTCGCGAAAACCACTTTTTTGGATTCAGGGGACCTCAAAACCTGTATATCCATCAAAATCTCGACATCGAATTTCTGACATGAATCCAATACTTTCTCTAAATATTAGCATATATAAAGGTAAGAGAAAGTAATAAGGGGGTTTAAGGGTTCGACACTCTTCGAAAAAGTAAAATTAATTTTTTTTAAATAAACAAATAAGTAGAGGTAGTCTACCTGATTGGCCGCCGCCGAAAAGAAAGCCCACCACCTCAAGTCTAACACTAATACTTCACTTAACACAACAAAAACAACACGGAGTGAAAACGAGTTCAAGTGAACCGGGTGACTGCGCGAGACAAACTCAGACTGAGAAGCGGCACCAAACAAACGACCTTTCGCTCCGAAGGTTGTTCTCTTCTCTATATGAACAAGAACAACAACAACAACAGGAGTAGCAAGCAAATCAACCGACCAATCCATCTATGCAACACCCTCGACTCGAATTAGAAGATGCTTTTATGTAATAGGGTACTTTAGATAAATATATCCTCTCTCTTGCTCTCTCTCTCTCTCTTATTAACTAAATGCTTCCAATTAAACTATTAACAGCTCTAAGTAACGAAAACTCTAATATTTAAAAAAAATTCTCACGCAGAAAAAAAAAAAAAAACGGTGTGAGTAAAAGCACAGCTCTCAACTTCTTCTTAACCTTCGGTTCGGTGTCACACCAGATTTTTTGGGTCGAGATATATTTTCCCATAGCACTTTAGTTAACTTGACCACTTGCAATTCATAAGAAAAAATCTGGTGTGACTGATCGCACAGTATATAAGTTTCTCTTACCTTTGGTAAAAATAGTACTTTTTGGGCCCCGTCAGGGGGGTGCCTAACTATAATATAAAATTTCAGGCCGTACTTTTTATGCGTACAGACAGGCAGACAGACAGACACCGGAATCTCTGCATAAGCTCTCTCTATTAATACTACGTACAGTAAGAGCTAAAACACTTGATTTATCAATTTTAATCAAAATCGTTAGACCAAATTTTGAGAACATCGAAAAAATATGGGGAATGACTTCCCCGAGACTTTCTCATATATTCTTTTGGAATTACGTCTGGGTGTGTGTGTGAACACGATTGTTTAAAAACCAAAGCAGCTAGATGGATGAAATTTGGTATATGCTCTTTACACTAAAATTGTAGATTTCTATCAACTTTTGGAGTAAATACGTCACTTGGAAGTAGTACTTTACCTAATAAGTTTTTTCAGAAATTTCAAAATTTTCAATTTCTGTGTTATATTATGAAAAACGTAATTATACACAAATTCATCTGTTTCACAAATTCATTTGTTTATATTAACATGTTTTTTAATGACACCTGTCTGATTTTGTTTTGATTTTTCTTTCCAAAATTAACGAAAAATGTCGTTTTCTTCTGTGATTATTTCAAAAACTATTCAGTTTTCAGAAAAATGTCAAAGAATAAAAACTTTTTGAAATTGAGTATTTTATCATAATGTAACAAAGAAATAGAAAATTTTGAAATTTCTGAAAAAACTTATTAGGTAAAGTACTACTTCCAAGTGACGTATTTACTCCAAAAGTTGATAGAAGTCTACAATTTTAGTGTAATGAGTATATACCAAATTTCATCGATCTAGCTGCTTTGGTTTTTAAGCAATCGTGTTCACACACACACAGACATAATGCCCAAAATGGTATTTTTGGACCCAGGGAGGTCTAAAACGTGGAGAAACATCAAAATCTCGAAGTCGAATTTTTTACGATTACAATACTTTCTCTATACGAGAAAGTAAAAAACGGAAAAAGTACTTCAGTAAAGTGCATTTTTGGGCCGATTTTGTTCAAAAGCTTATTTTCACGCTCCAGGAGGGCGAATATAAAATTTCAAATTTCTTTTTAAGCTTTATTTTGAGCTCAGGGAAGGGGGATCTCAAAAACGTGTATTTAGGCCTATATCAAAATCTCGACTGGTTTTCTTTAGATTAAATTATTTCACGAGAATTTTTATTTGAATGCTCTTTAAATATAAATAAATAAAAAGGGGGAGGGGGAAGGGGGCAACCAACCACGTCTGAAAACAATTCTTGCATGTAGGGACTACGCATTATAGGAGAAAGAGAGAGAGAAGAGATCGAGTGTCCTTAAGGCAAGGCGTGTGCAAAAGGCATCGAACCGTGGCCTTCTTTCTTTTTCAGCGCTTTTACGCCTCGCCTCTTTGCAACGAACCAACAACCCCCTCCCCCACCCCCTCACTTGAGATGCCCTATGATATACGATATCAACGTCAGAGGAATCATTTTCTTCTTGTAGGGATTTCAATTCTTATTTTTTTTTTTTTTTTTTTTTTTTTTTTTTTTTGTTTGTTTTTGAAAGAAAAAGAAAAAAATAGCTGAGATATGTTTATATATTTATTTGTATTATTATAATATTAATAAAGTATGGAGAAATAAACAAAAAATCTGGTTTGACTGGTCGCACCGGATTTTTTGTGTCGACATATATTTAGTTTGTGTGTCCGTCTGTGTTCAATTTTAAGCATGAAGGAATTGAGCTATGAGGCTGAAATTTTATATTTAAGGCAGATTTAAGGTGCGCGTCTCGGGGTGCTAATTTTTGGGACTTTCCAGCGGCCACAATTTTGAAGCTATCGACCTCAATTTTTTTTTAAATTAAAGCTATTTAAAATATCTACAAATAATAGAAGCCCTTTTTTTGATTTTCGAAAAAAAAAAATTTTTTTTTAGATTAATCGCATTAAATAAATGATATTTTTTGTGTCGAGATATATTTAGTTTCCGATAGCACCTTAGTTTCAAACTTGCATTTTAAATGTTGACTGCTTCAAATAAACTATGGTAGCGTGCCTACCTACTATACCAAACGTCGCGGGTTCGGACCCAGGCAGTCCGAAGATTTTATTTAAGCCATTTGGATACCAGATGGCTTAAATAGAAATGCCTGAACCCAAATACATTTATTAATTACAACGGATATCGTTTAAAGTCTTAAATGGCCAGAGTTGCCGAAAAGACTGTGTGAATGTGTGTGTGAGTGTGAGTGTGAATGAGAAAAGTGTGAATGTTTTTTTTCAAAAAAAAAAAAAAAAAAAAAAAAAAAAAAAATAAACTATGGTTATTTTTCAAAATTTTAATCTCATATTTGGACATTTTATACACAATATAGAATCGTAAATAAATACAAAATTTCATAAGAATTGGAAAATAAAATTTTAAATGCCTAAAAAGTTCTAAAGGGGACCCCCTTTTGAATCGAAATTAACATACAAATCCCTATAGGAAATTAACATTGTTCCCATGCGAAGATAAGGTGGAAAGGGAATTTAAAAAGAGTAGAGAGAGACGATAATGTTTGCAAGTGAGAGAGAGACATATATGTTTTCTTTGAAACAATTAAAGACACAAATAAATTAAAAAAAAAAAATGGGAATTTAAATAATAATTGATTTTTAATCTAATAAAAAGAAAAAGATTTAAATTCCGTTACCATGGCAACCATTTCTATCTTTCCTATGAAGAACAGAACTTTTTTGGACTCAGGGGACCTCAAAACATGTATATCCATCAAAATCTCGACATCGAATTTTTGACATGATCGCAATACTTTCTCTCTCTATATATTTCATATATAGGGTACGAGAAAGTAAAAAAGGAGCCCTATAAGTTGTTGATAATTAAATTAGTAATCATTGTGTTAAAAAATAATTAATTTTTTGCCTTTAATTAATTAGCTGGAAAGTCTAGAATGAAATGCAATTTGTCCCTTGTATTCCTATGGGGAACACTAACGCCACCTCTTGCCGCCTCGAGTCAATCGTGTTTTAACGGTTTTTCGAGACGCGCACCTTAAAGCACACTTTACTCTTGTACTTCATAGGAAAGAGGGGAAATGGTTGCCCTGTTAACAACCCCAGTGGCGTAACGTTTTTTAGCTGCCCCTCGCGGGGGGCCGCAACCTTTACTTCGGGCCCTAATAATAGACCTTACAAAAAATATTTTTAAAATACCGTATATCCCTGAACCCTGAAGGCACTCTCAAAGAGAAATTTTCATTAATTTTTTGTTTAATCTAAATTTTTTCCTTTTTTACCAGGTCTTGAGGGCAGGGCCGGATCTAGGGGGGGGCAGTGGGTGCATGTGTATAAATATAATAACAAAAAAAAAAAAAAAAATTTATGTAATTGATTGTATCTATCTATCTCTTAAATGTTCTTTTTCATCATTTGTAGCCCTGAAGATGGTCCCATACGTGGCCGAAACGTCGGCCCTGGTTTGTTAATAAATTGAAATATAACTAGCTGCTTGCTCATTTATTCTTCCTATTCTATTATCAACATTCAGCTATATACCTCCTTCAAACATATTATTATTATTATTTGAAATTCCTATCGGGATCCCCGTTTATTTGCCCTAGGTGCTTTCGTGCACGAAGACTCACTCAAACCCAACCGGCCTCTGGTCGTAGCCACATCCGGCCGGCACCCCGTGAAGTTACATCATTTCCTATCTCTAACTCCTCCTCTAGCTAGTGAACTAATCCTTATTTCTGGTTCCACCCGGTTCCTTTTATCCATGATAGGGAGGATGTCCTAGTTGAGGAGGGACTCCCTCAGCACCGGCGTGTAGCCTGCTCCTTTCGACGAATGCTTCACTGAGAGGGAACTTTCTTTACGTCCCTTTAACAGGACGGGATGTCACCGCAACTCCCTCTCCCCGTAGAGTTGCCTGGGGGCTATTGTGGTGAGAACCAATATTACAATCCAGTGGCTGCTTGAGGATTTGTTTATATCAAATAAATATTTTTATTTAATGAAAAAATCCCGCCCGCCCAAGGTTTTAACAGAGATCTTCTTTGTAGAATCGGATAGGTAAGAGAAAATAAAAAATTTAATTTTATCGATTTAAAAATAAAATTATACCTTTAATAAAATGTGTAATTTATGATATATATAATATCAAGCTTTAAAAATAGTACAAACAGCTGCGTTCACAATCCGTTTGTTTTTCTTTTTCTTTTTATTACCCCCCCCCCCTCCCCCCCCACTCAGAAAATAAAATTTCTAGGTCAGAGGAGAAATAAATTTATTTGTGATTGTGAATTCTCTAAATATTTTTAAATTCTTAAATTTCAATTATAAAATGCAAACATTTTGGTTTCAAAATTCCTGTGGAGAGATCTAACTAGAGCATAGATTCTCAACGTGGGCGATAAGGGCGGTTGGGCAGATTAAAAAAAATATTCTAAAAAATCTGGTGTGACTGGCGCATAGCACACAACTTTCTCTTACCTTCGGTAATCGAAAGTTGTGTACTGTGCTTGTCACACCAGATTTTTTGTGTCGACATGTATTTAGTTCCCGGCAGTAGGGAATATTTGAATTCAGATGTAAAATTTATAAGTATGGGAAAATATTTATATTTTGTTACCATGGCAACCATTTCTCCTATCTTTCCTATGAAGCACAAGAGTAAAGTGTGCTTCAAACAATTTTGAGGGCAAAACGAGAATATACATTTGAAAGAGCATCTAAAAAATAATTGATTTTTGAATTTTAATCGAAATCGTTGGAGCAAATTTTGAGAAAATCGAAAAAAAACTGAAAAAGTACATCGGTAAAGTACTAGTACTCTTTGGCCGATTTTGATTAAAAGCTTATTTTTCCGGTCCCGGGGGGTGTTTAACTTAAATATAAAATTTCAGCCTCATAGCTCAATTCCTTCATGCTTAAAAGTGAACACAGACACACCCACCCACCCACACACCCACCCACCCACCCACCCACCCACAGACAGACCATGTCGCGAAAACCACTTTTTTGGATTCAGGGGACCTCAAAACGTGAAGATCCATCAAAATCTCGACATCGAATTTTTGACATGAATCCAATACTTTCTCTCTATATATATATTACATATATACATAGGTAAGAGAAAGTAAAAAGGCAAAAAAATAAACAATCGTGGCAAAAGCTGTTTTGAATTCGCAGGGTGGTAAGTAAAATTAAGATGGGGGAGGGGGGAGGGGGAGAAAAAACATACTCCAAGGGGCGGTGAGCAAAATAAGGTTGAGAAACTATGAACTAGACAAATATTTAATGAATAATGGAGTCATGAAAAAAACAAGACGAATGCAGCCAAATATTCTTTTATTTTAAATCACGCCCTCACGGCTGACGTTTCGGCCCGAGGTCTAGGCCATCTTCAGAGCCGGTTGGCAATAATCAAACTTGCACCAACAGCGACAACATTCAGCATGTGGTCCGCTCACAGCAAAACGTAGAGAAATGAATTCGTCTTGGTTTTTCATGACTCCATCATCATTAAGCATACAGCCACAGATCTTTTTCGATTGAACAAATATTTAACTTGAAAGTATAATTTTATATACCCTCCTCAACTAGGACATCCTCCATAGCATAGAAGAAGTTGGATAAAAGGAGCCGGTTGGAACCAGAAATAAGGATTAGTTCACTAGCTAGAAATGAACCCAGGAGGAGGAGTTAGAGATAGGAAATAATGTAACTTCACGGGGTGCCGGTAGATGGCTACGGCCAAAGGCCGGTTGGGTTTGAGGTGTGTGTCTTCGAACACGTAATCACCAAATAAACGGGGATCCCGATAGGAATTTCAAATAATAATAATATCTCTACCCACTGGTGTGACAACACATCACACAACTATTAATTTCCGAGTCCCTTTATTTCCTGATTTACCAACAAATGAGATAAAAAAAATAAAAAAACACGAGAATATACAATTGGTGTCTTAAAACTAAGTCAGTTCTGGGGCAGTAAAACAAAAATAAGACGAATTGAATGAAAAATACCGGTAAAAATCGACCCCTAGGCGAGTCGTTAATTTGGTTTGAGGAAGATAAGCAACCACATGAGTGTTTTACATCAGATTTTATTATGAAATTTACATACAATTCAAAGTAAATTGAAATTATATATAACATCTAAATGAATAACAAGCTGAGCCATCTTTTGGCAGCGACTTCAACTAAATGATTTCGCTCGTTCATTTGAAAAAATTTGCAACTCTAAAATGTGACCGACCACATAAAAAGGCACCAAATCTTCATCGGGGTCAAAATCGAGTTTTTATGCTCTCTCTAGAGAACACATCCTGCTGAGCAAGACGAGCCTTGTTTTGAGAAAATAATATAAAAAAAAAATTTAAAAACAACGCTTTTATAAATGTACTAAAAAGAGAAAAATAATTATGTATAATTTCTTTAAAATTATATTAAAAATTAATATATGTTACTAAAACTAAAAGCGTTGGGCGCGGGATTTGCAAATTTTAATTGTATAAATAGGCCTATTATATGTTTTATGAATACATTTTCATACCATAGACTTGGCGGGTAGTTAGGCAAAACAGTTTGAAGTGACTCAAATGTTCTAGTTAGATTATTTTATTTTTTTTTTTGATTCATTAAGGTGATCCTCTGCAATGCAAATTGCAAGAGATTGTTAATTTGCGCGCCCAACGCTTTTAGTTTTAGTAACATATATTAATTTTTAATATAATTTTAAAGAAATTATACATAATTATTTTTCTCTTTTTAGTACATTTATAAAAGCGTTGTTTTTAAATTTTTTTTTTTATATTATTTTATTTAACTCTTTTTAGTTTTTGTAATAAAATATTAATACGTATGAGTTATATACATATACACGATACAATAAGACAATTTGTATTTTAAAAGAAGAGAAATTTTTGATTATAAATTTCACCCCCTCTTTTTTTTGATAGGCCTAAATTAATTGACCTACAAAGATGAGACACATCAAATATTGCATTGTCACGGGAGTTACATACGTGTATAAAATTTCAAAGCTCTAGGTTAAGTAGAACTGGTCGTAATTTCAATCGCTAACTTTGTCGGACCGAACAATGGAAATGTGATTAATTGGCCGCTAATCTGAATTTAAATAATTTTTAATTATTTTGAATAGCAGATTTTTTAGAGGGAAGTCTATTTAACACCTCAGCCAATGCTCAAAACTCTAACTTAATTATAAATAGGAGAAATTTTGATTATAAAGTTTTACCCCCACTTTTTTTAATCGGCCGCCATTTTGTAATTAATTCACCTACAAAGATGAGACATATCAAATATTGCATTGTCACGGGAGTTACATACGTGTATAAAATTTCAAAGCTCTAGCTTAAGTAGAAGTGGTCGTAATTTCGATTTGCAAATTTGTCGGAACAACAGGAAAGCAAGTTAATAAAAGCGTTGTAAAAAAGGAGTTTAAAGTTTGCCTTGTTTTTTCAATTTTTACTTTCTCTTACCTCTATATATATGTTAATATATATAGAGAGAAAGTATTGGATTCATGTCAGAAATTCGATGTCGAGATTTTGACGGATATACACGTTTTGTGGTCCCCTGAATCCAAAAAATCTGGTGTGACTGGCGCACAGCACACAACTTTCTCTTACCTTCGGTAATCGAAAGTTGTGTACTGTGCTTGTCACACCAGATTTTTTGTGTCGACATGTATTTAGTTTCCGACAGTACGGTACATTCGATTTTCAAGATGTAAAATTTATAAGTATGGCAAAATGTTTATATTTTGTTAAATATAAAATTTCAACCTCCTAGCTCTTTTCGTTCTTGAGATATTTTGTTCACAGACACACAGACAGACAGACACACAGACAGACCATGTCGCGAAAACCACTTTTTTGGATTCAGGGGACCTCAAAACGTGAAGATCCATCAAAATCTCGACATCGAATTTTTGACATGAAACCAATACTTTCTCTCTCTATATATTAACATATATATAGAGGTACGAGAAAGTAAAAAAAAACAAAATTTAATGAAAATTTCTCTTTGAGAAGCCCCGGGGCCCTCAGGGCTCAAGTAAAAACAAAATTCAATGAAAATTTCTCTTTGAGAGGCCCCGGGCCCTCAGGGCACAAGTAAAAACAAAATTTAATGAAAATTTCTCTTTGAGAGGCCCCGGACCCTCAGGGCTCAAGTAAAAACAAAATTTAATGAAAATTTCTCTTCGAGAGGCCCCGGGGCCCTCAGGGCTCAAGTAAAAACAAAATTTAATGAAAATTTCTCTTTGAGAGGCCCCGGGCCCTCAGGGCACAAGTAAAAACAAAATTTAATGAAAATTTCTCTTTGAGAGGCCCCGGACCCTCAGGGCTCAAGTAAAAACAAAATTTAATGAAAATTTCTCTTCGAGAGGCCCCGGGGCCCTTAGGGCTCAAGTAAAAACCGAAAAATTTAGTTAAAAAATCAAAATTTAATGAAAATTTCTCTTCGAGAGGCCCCGGACCCTCAGGGCTCAAGTAAAAACAAAATTTAATGAAAATTTCTCTTTGAGAAGCCCCGGGGCCCTCAGGGCTCAAGTAAAAACAAAATTCAATGAAAATTTCTCTTTGAGAGGCCCCGGGCCCTCAGGGCTCAAGTAAAAACAAAATTTAATGAAAATTTCTCTTCGAGAGGCCCCGGGCCCTCAGGGCTCAAGAAAAACAAAATTTAATGAAAATTTCTCTTTGAGAGGCCCCGGGCCCTCAGGGCACAAGTAAAAACAAAATTTAATGAAAATTTCTCTTTGAGAGGCCCCGGACCCTCAGGGCTCAAGTAAAAACAAAATTTAATGAAAATTTCTCTTCGAGAGGCCCCGGGGCCCTCAGGGCTCAAGTAAAAACAAAATTTAATGAAAATTTCTCTTTGAGAGGCCCCGGCCCTCAGGGCACAAGTAAAAACAAAATTTAATGAAAATTTCTCTTTGAGAGGCCCCGGCCCTCAGGGCTCAAGTAAAAACAAAATTTAATGAAAATTTCTCTTCGAGAGGCCCCGGGGCCCTCAGGGCTCAAGTAAAAACCGAAAAATTTAGTTAAAAAATCAAAATTTAATGAAAATTTCTCTTCGAGAGGCCCCGGGGCCCTCAGGGCTCAAGTAAAAACAAAATTTAATGAAAATTTCTCTTTGAGAGGCCCCGGAGCCCTTGGGGTTCAGGGATATACGGTATTTTAAAAATATTTTTATGTATGTAGGAGAGGGATATTTAAAGATGAGCACCCCCCCCCCCCAAAAAAAAAAAATTCAATATAAGGCCCCATCTTCTAGTGCCGCCCCAGGCCCCCAACTGCCTCGGTACGCCTCTGAATCCAAAACTTTCTCTCTATATATATATTACATATATACATAGGTAAGAGAAAGTAAAAAGTGGTGTTCGTGACATGGTCTATCTGTCTGTGAACAAAATATCTTAAGAACGAAAGGAGTTAGGAAGTTGACATTTTATATTTAAGTTAGACGGATTCCGAGTAAAGCTTTAAAACGAGCAGGTTGTGTTTTTGTCGTGTCTGTGAATTTCAGAAGAAAATCAGTGGAGAAAGTGAGAAACAAAAAGTGAAATTTATATCAGCGGGGAGACCTTTTGACGCACTATAAAAGGCCGTAAGTGAATGAAAGGAAAATCTACACCGAAGAAAGGAAAAGCGAAAAAAGGGCAAGTCACAAAATTGAAAATTTATTTCTAGTTAAAAAAAAGAATATTAAAATAAACGGATTAAAAAAGAGGAGAAATGGCGGAGAAGTTAAACGTAGGAGAGGTGGCACATGCAAGCGGAGAGAGAAAGGAGGGGTTACTCCTACAGAGAACCCGACAGGGAGCGCCAGACGCTCCTCAAGCGGCGAGGAGTAAACAAGCAGGCATACCTTTAATAAATTCGGGACATAGAGAAGCGCAAAAAGATAAGCAGGTTAAAACAAGTCAACAGAGACAAAGTAAGATAGACTCTTTTCTGGCAGACGAAGAAAAAATAGAAAGGGGGGGACAGATGCAAAGATCACCACCCACCCAAGATGACGATCTACATAGGGGAAAAAAACCCCGAGTGCAAGAATCACCTACAAGAACAGAGGAATTACTTAGGGAAATCTTGTATAAACTGGACGAAAACGGAAAAGAGCTGACAGAGATGAGAAAAATGATGGAGGAGGAAAGACGGGAGAGGGTGCTGATGGAGGAGGAGATGAATAGGTGGAAGGTGAGGGTGACGGAGTTGGAGGAGAGAATTTCGAAGATGGAGGAGGGGGAAAAGAAGAGAAACATAATAGTTAAAGGAGTTGAAGAGGGGGAAAATGAGAAACAAGAGGATACTGAAGCGTTTTTGAAGAGTATTCTGAACGATCAAATGAAGATTAAAGATATAAGAACAGACAAGATTACCAGACTGGGAAAAAGAGTAGTGGGAAGAAGTAGACCAATATTGGTGAGGTGTTTCGACGAAACAGAGAAAAGAAGAATCTTGGCGGAAAGAACAAAATTGAAAGGAACAAAAATATATTTAGAGGAAGATTTAACATACGAGGCCAGGGAGAAAAGAAGAAAACTCTTTAAGTTAGCAAGGAAAGATGGAATACCTAACAAAGAGATCAGATGGAGGGGGGACAAGATAATTATAAAAGGAAAAATATTTGAACTAGGCACAGCGGAAGGTGAAGAGTCACTATTAGAAATACAGAATAGAGAATCAAAAAACTTTCAAAATCACACAACCAACAGGACGGCTTAAATAGTAATAAGGGCACTACACTGAAAAACGACACAGCACAAAAAAAGGAAAAAAAAGAAGAAAATGTAAAATTGATGGTATGGAACATAGCAGGCGCATTTAACAAACAACATGATTTCTGGGAATACGTAAAGAAATTTGACATAATAATTATGATAGAAACATGGGTGGAAGAAACATACGAAGGGAAACTAAGAAAATATATAGGAGATGACTACAAAATAATAACCAAACCTGCAACAAGAAAAAATAAAAAAGGCAGAGCGATAGGAGGACAGCTGCTCGGAATAAGAAAGAATATATTTAAGAATTGGGAAGCAAGAGATTGGAAATACGGGCTGAAAGTAGTATATGAAAATAAAGAAAAAAAAAGGAACAATAATATCAGCATACAACAATGAGGGAATAAAGAAATTAATCCAAGACCTAGAAGATATAATAGAGGAAGACATAGAGAAAGACAACGAAATACTCCTAGTGGGGGACTTCAACGCAAGAGTGGGAGACGAAGGAGGAGAGGGGAAGAGAGCAGAAGATCATGTAGTGAACCAAGAAGGAAAAGAGCTCCTAAACTTCTGCATAAATAACGCAATGACGATCCAAAACGGAAGAGCGGATGGGGATCCGGAGGGAAATACAACATATATTGGACCAAGAGGATCTTCAACCATCGACTATGCAATTACAAGAGAGAATTTGCACGGTCATAGTCTTAAACGACTCAAAATTCAAGAAAGAATAGAGTCAGACCACATGCCCATGGAAATAACAATGAAAATAGCAAAAGGAACAATGAAGAAGAAAAAAGAAAAGAAAGAAAACTTAAGATGGAGTTGGCAAGAAGCAAAGAAGGAAAAGTTCCTGAAAATAGTAGAAGAAAAAACCAAATCCATGAGTTGGGAAATCATGGAGGGAAAGGGAAAGATAGAGACAATTAGTAATATAATGAAAGAAGCTGCCACGATTCTAAATCTTAAAAGTAAAAAATCTAAGCCCAAAATAGACAGAATATATAGAGAGGAAAAGAAAAATATGTTGAAGATGCTTAAAAAATATAAGAAGGGAAAGAGAGAAGAAGATAGAATAGATTACCTGGAAATAAAAAAAGAATTAAGGAAGAAACAGAGAGAGAAGAAAAGTGAAGAATTCGAAAAATTATGGAAAGAAATAAATGAAGCAAAAGAGAACAAGAAATTTTGGGAGATAATAAATAAATTTAGAACAAAGAAGAAAGCAGTAACAAACAGCATAACAAGAGAAGAATGGACACAACATTCCATAAAGATACTTGACGGGAAGGAGAAGGAACCCAGCACGGAACCCAAGGACACCCTAGATGAAAATGAAGAAAACGACGAAACAACGGAATTCCTAAACAGTGATATAGAGATAGAAGAAATTAGAGAGGAAATCAAAAAAACTAAAGAAAGGAAAAGCTCCGGGATCAGATAAGACTATTAATGAATTTTATAAAGCACTGAAACTAAATATAGTAAGTCAGTTATGTGAAGGGATAAATGACATATGGAGAAGGGGCAACATCCCAGAAAGTTGGAGAGAGGGAATAATATGTCCAATATGGAAAACTGGGGACGAAGAAAATACGAACAATTATCGAGGAATAACAATGTTAAACACAAGCTACAAAATTCTAGCTGAAGTTATAGCAAAAAGAATAAGAACCTGGCTAGAAGTGAACAACAAGTTAAAGAAGACACAAGCAGGTTTCAGACCTAAATACAGCACCAGAGATCACATATTTGTTTTAAACACAATAATAGAGAAAAAAATAAAAGAGAAGGGAAAAATTTATACAGCTTTCATTGATCTTAAATCGGCGTTTGACGAAGTGGATAGAGAAATATTAAAGAAGAAACTAAGGCATATAGGAATGACAGGAAGAATACATCAATATATCACAAACTTATATAAAACAACAAAGAATCGAATATTGTGTAAAGATGGACTCACCGAGGAATTTTGGACAGAAAAAGGTCTAAGGCAAGGATGTCCTCTAA
>JAKCPI010020266.1:0-20709 GCA_023213315.1 Euborellia annulipes | reverse complement strand
GATTTGATGATGGTGGCTAGAGGATGTTGCTAACTTCATTGCATATAAAATGAGACTAACTTCACTTCTCGATAACCTTAAAATATTTTTTATTTAATCTCCTGGCTTGGATTGTCATTTTTCCCGCTCTCTACGGACCGATTCACTTTTATTTTTTATCATTTATTTTATGATCAACTAGGAAGATTTTTCCCTTTTCTATTATAAGAATATACTGTTCTTTAAGAGTGGCTTAGGATAAACGCAGTTTGGCCTGTAATGACTATCGATGACGTCCGTGGAAGCTCAAGCCCTGATAACAAATTCCGATGAATTTCAATCAATTTTTTTCACTTTTTAGAATTTATTTATGTCTTTTGAATAAAATATTACAAGGATCAAATTTTTTGCAGAAGAAGAGGGAATTCGGGAGATAGATAAAACGTTATCAATAAATCAGGGCGTTAAAACAAAAAGGAATTCTTGACATCGCATCGCTAAACGACGACGAATCAAAAAGTTTCTTTTTTTTTTTTCTTATAGCCTAAATAATTTCTCTCTCTTTTTTCCGAAAACTTGTTCAATTAGATTTAATGCTCTCGGATAATAAGAAAAGAGATTCTTTTTTTTTTATTAAACGTGTTGAAACTTGTTAGAAATAAAAAAAGTTTTTCTTTTTTTTTTATCAATTATGGGCCTAAATCAAAATATTTAAGAAATTATCCGCCCTATACGGTATATACACTGGGGGAATTGTTTATTGCAATTTATGTTCAGCTGCCCCCGGGCTTGGTGCAGGGGTTAGCTAGCGTGCTGGCCTTGTATGCCAAGGGTCGCGGATCCCAGGCAGCCCGATGATTTTATTTAAGCCATTTGGATACCAAATAGATATATTAAACATACGAGTATCGTCAAAGTCTTAAATGGCCTAAGTTACCGAAAAGACTGTGTGAGTGTGAATCAGAAAAAAGTGTGAGTGTTAAAAAAAATTTTTTTAACTTTAACTACTAAAAATTTTATCTGCTTTAATTTTTCTTAAAATTGTTTCAAAAATATAGTAAATATTGATTTTTGTAAATAAAAATGTCTATATAATAATAGCGGAGTGTCTGTCCGTCCGTCTGTCCGTCTGTCTGTCACTCTGTTTGACCAACTTCCCTTTGGAATTTTGAAGCGAAATGTTGCAATCTTGTAGAGGATGTTATGTTGAGTCCAGGAAAAATACTCGGGTCCTGAAATTCCTATAACTTTTCGAGTTATTAATTCTTAAAGTTACGATTTCTCCCATAGGAAATGTATAGA
This sequence comes from Euborellia annulipes, assembly GCA_023213315.1. Lineage (NCBI taxonomy): Eukaryota > Metazoa > Arthropoda > Insecta > Dermaptera > Anisolabididae > Euborellia > Euborellia annulipes. The sequence goes on along the minus strand of JAKCPI010020266.1, from coordinate 19,428 downwards.
GAAATATTTATGTATTTTTTGCATTTATATATATTCTATGAATGTAAACAAATCATCAAGCAGGCACTGGATTGGAATGGAGTAATAATAATTTTCTTTTCATAATTAAAAAGAAAAGGCGAGGGTCCGCCGCAGGCCCAGGGGGGGCCGAAGGCGGGCGGCTAGTATATAATATAAAAAATTAAAAACTAACATCACTTTCATTTATATGTGCTTATACTCTTAAAAAAAAAATTGAAATCCGCATCCGCCACAACCCTGCTGCATTATATCGCCCGTTGGATGATGGATGAATGATGCGATGCCCGATGCGCATCCATCCATTATCCCACGGGAGCAGGGCCGCAGACAGACTTGACGGGCCCCGGGGCTACTTAATAATACCCCCCCCTGCCCCCTCCCCCTCCCTAAAAGTTTTTTTCTAATTTATAAAAGGCTTATGTCAACAATTTATGACACAATTTTTTTAACAGTTATACATAGCTTATAGTTTTTGTTTAAATAAAAAAAGTGTATAAAAATTTTTCAAAATTCCCTAAACAAAGATTACCATTAATTTTTTTTATTTATTTATGTTTCTTAACAGTCCACTACCTTTAGTCTTGTCGAGAGAAATTTCGTCTTCGATAGAACGAACGGCATCTCAGGGTGGTGGAAGGGGGGGGGCGTTGCGTCGTTGGCCCTTCGCCCCTCGCCCCTGCCTTGTGGGGGGCAAAGGGTTAAACGTTAAACAGGTGAGAGTCGAAAACGAATAATTTGTTATTTGAGATTAAAAAAACAAAAACAAAAAATCTTTGGTTAGACAACGTCATTAAAATAATTAAATCTCCCTCCACCAGAGTGAATTTGCGTCATTTTAATTTGATCACTTTCAATCAATGAATACCAAAAAAGAGAGAATTTAATTTTCTTTAATTGCATTGCAGAAGAGAGAAGAAAGAATTTTGATTCAAGGAGTTTCCCTCATTATTCACGCTCTAAAGGAAACATTAACAAGAGAGGCGCGCGAGAGCCCTTTTAATGACGTTTCAACGATTGCGTGGTTTTTCTGAACTAATAATTAAAGGATATCTAAAATGAATAAATAAAAAAATTAGGTACCGCCGAGATTTGAACTTGGGATCTTGCGATTTGTCCTCGGTATGCCCGATGACTAGACCACAGATCCCTGGTTCAAATCCCGCTGGTGTCTAATTTTTTTGAATTAATCAATTGACTCAATCATCTGCTTTCTTATTCACTTACCATTTAGCATTGGCCACGTTATTGATGTGACGTCACGACCCCCGACACGCGCTCTGCAAAAAAAACAAAAACAAATTCTAGAATTAGTGAAGACATAGACGTTGTCACGTCAATTAATACATTTAATTATTACATTATATTACTTTCACCTTACCTTAAATACATTTAATCTAAATTTTTTTTCAATTGGATTGACTGTCAATCGATGCCGAAAAAAGACCTTAAATGAAATAAAAAAAATATATAGCCTACTCTCTTAAAACGAATTAATAGTCAAATAGTAGATAAGAAAATTACATCAAATTTAGTCATTTTGAGTAGAATCTACTAATACTGTATATTTAGTAAGTTTATTGGTTACTTTTAGATTAGTTATTTTTTACTAATTCAAAAAGTAGTTCATTCAATTCCGGCTGTCTGAGAAGCCAACATGGCCGACCAGCTGTTTGATCGGTTCCTTAATAAAGACATTTTTGGCAATATAAGGCTTTATTTAAGTAATAATAATACAAATAAATAATAATATTGAGATAACTTGTATTTTTTGTTAAAAATTGCAGGAAATATATGTTAATTCAAAACAAATAGATTCCAAATTTTTTTAAATTAATAAAATATTATTTTTTAAATAGTCAATTAAGAAATATTTTTACTTAAAATTTAGTAAATATATTTCTTCATATAACGATAATTAGTTTTATTAAGTTTATTTAGAAATAAATTGCTGGGAAGGAATATAGTAACATTCAAGTAAAAAGCATTGTTAACACCATCGACATACTTATATACCAAATAACAGAGAAGAGGAAGTCAAGTTTAAGTGGGATCGGTTAGAACTCGAGTCAGTAAACACAAGTTAAGGTCCCGGTGTCATCACACCTTATTTAATATATCTTAAACGATTCTTTTTTTTTTTTTGGTCATTATATTTTTAAAAATTCACTTTTTCAATTAGTAAGTAATAATTTTTACTAATTGAAAAAGTGGATATCCACTATTTACGGGTGGTCTACTTTGCACATCTTAAAAAAGTGACTATTCACTATCAATTAGTAGTTTTTTACTAATTCGTTTTTAGAGAGTAGGGTTTAAATTTAAGTGAATCGAATATAATTGTGAAATTAGAGAAGAGAAAACTTTTTTATGTTGACCTTTGATTGAACTCGTCGTGTCGTCGCACGTGTTGCTTTGAGGTGTCTGGTTTTTGTCAAGATTTCCGACTTTCTGGAGGTGAGAGAGAAACAACAAAATAGATTGGAGCTGTTCTATCTGGCTGGCTATGAATAGGAAAAAATATGGTGTGACTGGTAGGAAATCTAATAACCTTCGGGAATCGAAGGTTGTGTTCTGTGCTTGTCACACCAAAATGAGAAAATATTTATATTTTGTTGCCATGGACTCCTTCCTATCTTTCCTAATGAAGTTCCAGAGTTCAGTGTGCTGTAGATATCTCGTGAAGGACGTTTGCAGCCAAGAAAATGCTTTTCCGGGAGCACCATCTTCAGTCCATTAATTGCTCAGAGAGAGTTGGTCCAAGAATATGGTTTGGGAAATAGAATACCCCGTGGCTCAGAGAGAGGACTCTTGCTTCCCGGGCGAGAAATATATGTATATGGATAGATGCCGAAAAAGACCCAAATTTTGGGTTGCTCATGGAGACAACATCTTGTGGATGGCGATCATGAGTTGCCCTAGCTGGCAGCACTTCCCCAGCAAGCGGAGATGACGTCAGAAACTGGTCATATCTTCAAGGAAAAATTCAAGAACATACCATGTTTAAAAAGTGTTCGTTTGAATGGACGAACACACTTGCCACTTCTCTTCATCTGGTATTTCGGATTTTATTAAAGCTTTATTTATTCTGCAACCTATTTTGTAGGGAGGCCATCAAACTTTATTTTGACCTGCTAATAGCCAAGAATGATTACAGGATCATCATTAGTTATAAATTCAACAGCAATTAAAGACATGGCTTCCTTCACTGCCACCATAGATAATAGACTGTCAATAACTGAACCCCGTACCTCTCTTTGTGTGTGCTAACAGTTGCGCATGCGCGAAATGGGTGCGCATGCGTATTAAAATAAAATATGGAGGTAAGAGAAAGTAATAATAATAAGTGTCGTGATTGGTACGTCTTTATAATGTGATATTTTGCACGTTTTAAAGACGTTTTATTTTAGGTTTTAGTCCTATGCAATCATTTGCGTCATCTGACACGTTGTGGTTACTCTGAAGGGTATCTTTCATGGGAATGATACTGAGGTGGGTTCCCGTTTCCTTCCTCAGCGGGAAGCATCTCAAATAGAGTTGGATTTGAACTCGAGTTGTCTTCAACTCAGAATTATAAGCTTAACTGCTTTATCCCCTAGGCTAATCGCCTCCTCAAGGTTTTAGTCCAGTTATGGCCCATTTCTGACGTCATTTTGACGATGTTCTGCTATCTGGGGATCTTCTCTTTGCATGTCAGTCCCTTTCCTTCCCGACCTGTTCCATTCCTTCCCCCTCCGCCAAGGGATTAAGGCGAAGTAAGTCCGATGACTTGACACTCGTTCAGAACAAGTGCTCTGATCTTGATATACGCAGTAGACATCTGTTCGGGTAAAACCTTCAGTCCCGAATACGGGGTACTTTCCGAGGAGGTTCAGTCTGATTGATCACATATGCACCGGCACACCTTCCGACGGAGAACTTGAACGAATCTATTTGTTGGAGATTCTGTTTCCACCCTGGGTAGTATTGGGGATTATAATCTCGACTAAAGTTCTGATTTCCACAACGATAATCGCTGATGCCATTTTGCTCGGAGTTGCTTTTTCACTAACAGTCACACCGTTCTCTAATCAAGGAAGTTTGTGTTTGTTGCAGAATGTTGAACAAAGAGGTGCCGTCTGCGGGAATGTGGCACGTGGTTCAAAACAAATAATTACATTCACTTTGTCAACGATTATCGTTAACGACTCTAGCGGCAGATGCTCTGAGCAAAGCAGCTCATAGGAAATATCGGTGAACGATAATCGTAAGGCCGGTATCCCACTGGGACACCAGAGTGGCGCAACCAGTGGCGACACCACTCAGAATACACGTAAGCATATGGAGCATATCTCACTTGGTGTCTGATTGGTTGCTCCACAAATTTGGTTGCGCCACCAGCTGTGCAGTGTCCGTACATCCTACTGGTGTCGCCACCGCTGTCGTGGCGCCACCAGTTAAATGTATAGAATTATACCGCGCTTCAGTCCTTCGGACACCAGTTGATGGCAACCGCTAGTGAAAGGACCTGTTCTTCCGTGCGTTTTCATCATGAGTTTCGATACAGAAAGATTTATCATAGAAATTCAGAGCAGATCTTCACTTTGGGATAATTCATCAAACGAATGACGCGATTGACATCCGCACATAGTTAAAAAAATTTGTTAGGATACTTTCGCAAATCATCGTACAAGGTTGTAGTTTAGTTTAGTTTAGTTTATTGATTCCTTTTTTTTCCTTTACCTCTTTTTGAGGTTTTAGGGTTACAGAATTTTTTTTTTTTTTTTACAGTATTTTTACATATTATTTGTAAAATTTTCTTAATTTGCTGGTTTTTTTCTTTTCTGCCTTTCATCTTCTTTGCCGGGTTGTCTTTTCATTTGTAGTATTTGTCTTGTCCAATTTATTAAGTTTTTGTCTAATTTGCCCTTTATAATTGTCCATAGTCTATTTTTATTGTCTGAATTGCTTTTCCATGTCCTGGTGTCTGTGTCCAATTGTTCGTCTGTCTCTTTACATGTCCATAAGTGTTCTAATGTCTCCCTCACTTTCCCACATCCCCTACACTGTATGTTTTCCCCAAAAGTCATGTCCCTTAATATGTTCCCGCATCTTATCTTGGTCCACCATGTCCTTTCCCTCCATTTTGTGCCGTCTAGATAGTCTTCCATTCCCCGGTCTGTCTTAATATTTTTATAGTAGCTACAGTAGTTTGATTTGTCTATATTGCTCCAGTCCTGTTGTATTTCCTGGTCTATTGTCTTCTTTAACGTGTCCTCCATTCTTTTAATCATTTGTCTTACATTTCCCTCCTTTATTATGTCGATTAAGTCTGGGTTTCCCGCGTCGTTTGCTGCTTTGACCAAATGTTTTCCCCACTGTGTTGGTTTCCCGTTCTCTATATCCTTTTTATTATTTGGTCAAGGCATATTTTAGGTAGTCTTTCGTCATCCATCTGTTTTATGTCTATAATATATTTTAAGGTCTTTTTTAATGTCACGTTTTTCGTCTTGAATCTTCCGGCTTCTCCCTTCCATAAGTAACTCGGCGTGTTTCGTCTTAATCCCAGCATCATCTTGTAGTATCTTGCTTGGGTCTTTTCCACTTCATCCCATTCTCTCATTCCCCAGATTTCTGAGCCATACGATGTTATTGACTGGACCAAGGCCGTGAACATTTGGTCTATCTTCTTCCAGTTGGTGCATCTCGTTCTTTTAAAAATACTCCAGACCATGTTTGCTGTTTTTATTGCCTTTGTTGTTATTTTCTTTATGTGTTGTTGGTAAGAATTGTGCTGTGTGAACGTGTAACCCAGGTATTTAACTTCTTTCACTTCTTCTATAATTTGATTTTCTATCTTCCATTCTGGTGTTCTTCCTCTTCGGCCTTTCCTTCTGAACATTACAACTTTGGTTTTCTCCGCGTTGATCTTCAGTCGATTTCTTACTGTGTATTTGTGTAGACCGCTTAACATTAATTGAAGTTCTTCTGGGTAGTCCGCCATTATCACAATGTCGTCTGCGTATTTAAGGCAATAGACTTTTTCATTATTGATGACTGTTCCGCCTTCATTCTTTTTCTCCCATATTTGGTCAATATCGTCAATGAATATGTTGAACAATATCGGGCTTAGAGGACATCCTTGCCTTAGTCCTTTTTCTGTCCAAAATTCCTCGGTGAGTCCACCTTTACACAATATTCGATTCTTTGTTGTTTTATATAAGTTTGTGATATATTGGTGTATTCTTCCTGTCATTCCTATTTGCCTTAGTTTCTTCTTTAATATTTCTCTATCCACTTCGTCAAACGCCGATTTAAGATCAATGAAAGCTGTATAAATTTTTCCCTTCTCTTTTATTTTTTTCTCTATTATTGTGTTTAAGACAAATATGTGATCTCTGGTGCTGTATTTAGGTCTGAAACCTGCTTGTGTCTTCTTTAACTTGTTGTTCACTTCTAGCCAGGTTCTTATTCTTTTTGCTATAACTCCAGCTAGAATTTTGTAGCTTGTGTTTAACATTGTTATACCTCGATAATTGTTCGTATTTTCTTCGTCCCCAGTTTTCCATATTGGACATATTATTCCCTCTCTCCAACTTTCTGGGATGTTTCCCCTTCTCCATATGTCATTTATCCCTTCACATAACTGACTTACTATATTTAGTTTCAGTGCTTTATAAAATTCATTAATAGTCTTATCTGATCCCGGAGCTTTTCCTTTCTTTAGTTTTTTGATTTCCTCTCTAATTTCTTCTATCTCTATATCTCTGTTTAGGAATTCCGTTGTTTCGTCGTTTTCTTCATTTTCATCTAGGGTGTCCTTGGGTTCCGTGCTGGGTTCCTTCTCCTTCCCGTCAAGTATCTTTATGAAATGTTGTTTCCATTCTTCTCTTGTTATGCTGTTTGTTACTGCTTTCTTCTTTGTTCTAAATTTATTTATTATCTCCCAAAATTTCTTGTTCTCTTTTGCTTCATTTATTTCTTTCCATAATTTTTCGAATTCTTCACTTTTCTTCTCTCTCTGTTTCTTCCTTAATTCTTTTTTTATTTCCAGGTAATCTATTCTATCTTCTTCTCTCTTTCCCTCCTTATACTTTTTAAGCATCTTCAACATTTTTTTCTTTTCCTCTCTATATATTCTGTCTATTTTGGGCTTAGATTTTTTACTTTTAAGATTTAGAATCGTGGCAGCTTCGTTCATTATATTACTAATTGTCTCTATCTTTCCCTTTCCCTCCATGATTTCCCAACTCATGGATTTGGTTTTTTCTTCTACTATTTTCAGGAACTTTTCCTTCTTTGCTTCTTGCCAACTCCATCTTAAGTTTTCTTTCGTTTCTTCTTTCTTCTTCATTGTTCCTTTTGCTATTTCCATTGTTATTTCCATGGGCATGTGGTCTGACTCTATTCTTTCTTGAATTTTGAGTCGTTTAAGACTATGACCGTGCAAATTCTCTCTTGTAATTGCATAGTCGATGGTTGAAGATCCTCTTGGTCCAATATATGTTGTATTTCCCTCCGGATCCCCATCCGCTCTTCCGTTTTGGATCGTCATTGCGTTATTTATGCAGAAGTTTAGGAGCTCTTTTCCTTCTTGGTTCACTACATGATCTTCTGCTCTCTTCCCCTCTCCTCCTTCGTCTCCCACTCTTGCGTTGAAGTCCCCCACTAGGAGTATTTCGTTGTCTTTCTCTATGTCTTCCTCTATTATATCTTCTAGGTCTTGGATTAATTTCTTTATTCCCTCATTGTTGTATGCTGATATTATTGTTCCTTTTTTTTCTTTATTTTCATATACTACTTTCCCAATCTCTTGCTTCCCAATTCTTAAATATATTCTTTCTTATTCCGAGCAGCTGTCCTCCTATCGCTCTGCCTTTTTTATTTTTTTCTTGTTGCGGGTTTGGTTATTATTTTGTAGTCATCTCCTATATATTTTCTTAGTTTCCCTTCGTATGTTTCTTCCACCCATGTTTCTATCATAATTATTATGTCAAATTTCTTTACGTATTCCCAGAAATCATGTTGTTTGTTAAATGCGCCTGCTATGTTCCATACCATCAATTTTACATTTTCTTCTTTTTTTCCTTTTTTTGTGCTGTGTCGTTTTTCAGTGTAGTGCCCTTATTACTATTTAAGCCGTCCTGTTGGTTGTGTGATTTTGAAAGTTTTTTGATTCTCTATTCTGTATTTCTAATAGTGACTCTTCACCTTCCGCTGTGCCTAGTTCAAATATTTTTCCTTTTATAATTATCTTGTCCCCCCCCTCCATCTGATCTCTTTGTTGGGTATTCCATCTTTTCTTGCTAACTTAAAGAGTTTTCTTCTTTCTCCCTGGCCTCGTATGTTAAATCTTCCTCTAAATATATTTTTGTTCCTTTCAATTTTGTTCTTTCCGCCAAGATTCTTCTTTTCTCTGTTTCGTCGAAACACCTCACCAATATTGGTCTACTTCTTCCCACTACTCTTTTTCCCAGTCTGGTAATCTTGTCTGTTCTTATATCTTTAATCTTCATTTGATCGTTCAGAATACTCTTCAAAAACGTTTCAGTATCCTCTTGTTTCTCATTTTCCCCCTCTTCAACTCCTTTAACTATTATGTTTCTCTTCTTTTCCCCCTCCCTCCATCTTCGAAATTCTCTCCTCCAACTCCGTCACCCTCACCTTCCACCTATTCATCTCCTCCTCCATCAGCACCCTCTCCCGTCTTTCCTCCTCCATCATTTTTCTCATCTCTGTCAGCTCTTTTCCGTTTTCGTCCAGTTTATGCAAGATTTCCCTAAGTAATTCCTCTGTTCTTGTAGGTGATTCTTGCACTCGGGGTTTTTTTCCCCTATGTAGATCGTCATCTTGGGTGGGTGGTGATCTTTGCATCTGTCCCCCCTTTCTATTTTTTCTTCGTCTGCCAGAAAAGAGTCTATCTTACTTTGTCTCTGTTGACTTGTTTTAACCTGCTTATCTTTTTGCGCTTCTCTATGTCCCGAATTTATTAAAGGTATGCCTGCTTGTTTACTCCTCGCCGCTTGAGGAGCGTCTGGCGCTCCCTGTCGGGTTCTCTGTAGGAGTAACCCCTCCTTTCTCTCTCCGCTTGCATGTGCCACCTCTCCTACGTTTAACTTCTCCGCCATTTCTCCTCTTTTTTAATCCGTTTATTTTAATATTTTTTTTTTCTTCTAACTAGAAATAAATTTTCAATTTTGTGACTTGCCCTTTTTTCGCTTTTCCTTTCTTCGGGGTAGATTTTCCTTTCATTCACTTACGGCCTTTTATAGTGCATCAAAAGGTCTCCCCGCTGATATAAATTTCACTTTTTGTTTCTCACTTTCTCCACTGATTTTCTTCTGAAATTCACAGACACGACAAAAACACAACCTGCTCGTTTTAAAGCTTTACTCGGAATCCAACTTTTTCTCTATATAAATATTCATTTATCGGTAAGAGAAAGTAAAAACGCCTCCAATTTAAAAAAAAATAATATTTTCATTTATTAATTTAAAATAGAACCGAGCATTAGGCCAATTTGCCGAAAGTGTGAGCTGCGAATTCTCTATATTAGCCGCCGCCATTTCCTGGGGACATTTTTTTCGCGAAGGCGTTTTTTCTGGAGGTGTTTATTCCGGAGACATTTTTTTTTCCGAATACCTATAAATAATCATCTGTTAAGTTCAGTTAAATACTTTATTTATAAAGTATAAAAGCCATTTATCGTTCCATATTTTTTTTTTTTTATTAAACCAAGTTGATTGCAAGGTGCGTGGGTGTGGTCCAGACATTTTTTCTTCGACAACAGCCGCCGTGACGTAACCTTTGACTCAAATCAATTCATCTCTCTCAAGTCGATTTTCATTTGATGTAAGAGAGAGTTACACTTTTGTCTATTATCTTTGTGTTGCAAAGTTGGTTCTTGAAAAAAAATTTCTTTGATACCGATAATATTGATATTTATAAAAAAAATCTGGTAGGACTAACTAACACACAATCTATTGGGACAGCAAGTTTCGAGAGAAAGTGTGATGTGGGGTTAGTCTCACCAGATTATTTGCCATTCGAAATTAAATTATTATTTTTACTTTTTACTTTCTCGTATTATTATAAAGAGAAAGTATTGTAATCGTCAAAAAATTCAACTCCGAGATTTTGATGTTTCTCCTCGTTTTAGACCTTCCTGAGTAAAAAAAAATCTGGTGTGACTGGCGCATAGCACACAACTTTCTCTTACCTTCGGTAATCGAAAGTTGTGTTCTGTGCTTGTCACACCAGATTTTTTGTGTCGACATGTATTTAGTTTCCGACAGTACGGTACATTCGATTTTCAAGGTGTAAAATTTATAAGTATGGGAAAATATTTATATTTTGTTACCATGGCAACCATTTCTCCTATCTTCCCCTATGAAATACAAGAGTAAAGTGGTCTTCAGAAGATTTCAATGACAAAATGAGAATATACATTTTAAAGAGAACCTAAAAAATAATTGATTTTTGAATTTAAAAAAAATCGTTGGAGCAAATTTAGAGAAAATCGAAAAAAAACTGAAAAAGTGCATCAGTAAAGTACTAGTACTCTTTGGCCAATTTTGTTCAAAAGCTTCGTGTCACGTCCCATGGGGGTGACTAACTTAAATATAAAATTTCAACCTCCTAGCTCTTTTCGTTCTTGAGATATTTTGTTCACAGACACACACACACAGACACACAGACAGACAGACCATGTAGCGAAAACCACTTTTTTGGATTCAGGGGACCTCAAAACGTGAAGATCCATCAAAATCTCGACATCGAATTTTTGACATGAATCCAATACTTTCTCTCTCTATATATTAACATATATATAGAGGTAAGAGAAAGTAAAAAAACATTTTTGGCATTATGTCTGTCTGTGTGGGTGTGTGCGAACACGATTGCTTAAAAACGCATGGAGCCAGATCGATGAAATTTTGTTTTAAAAAAATTGTCTTTTTTCTTCGTTGATTATTTCAAAAGCTATTGAGTTCTCGAAAATATGTCAAAGAATAAAAACTTTTTAAAATAAAGGAATTTATTATGATATGACAAAAAATTTGAAAATTTCAAAATTTCTGAAAAAACTTATTAGGTAAAGTACTACTTCCACGTGACGTATTTACTCCAAAAGTTGAGAGAAATCTACCGTCTGTGGACAAAATATATCAAGAATGAAAAGAGCTAGGAGGTTGAAATTTTATATTTAAGTTAGGCTCTCTCCTGGGACATAACACGAAGCTTTTGAACAAAATCGGCCAAAGAGTACTTCTAGTACTTTACTGATGTACTTTTTCAATTTTTTTCGATTTTCTCAAAATTCCCTTTTTGTTTAAAATTCAAAAATCAATTATTTTTCAGATGCTCTTTAAAATGTATATTCTCATTTTGCCATTGAAATTTTTTGAAGTACACTTTACTCTTGTACTTCATAGGAGAGATAGGAGTAATGGTTGCCATGGTAACAAAATATAAATATTTTCCTCATACTTATAAATTTTACATCTTGAATTCTAATATATCCGCAGAAACTAAGCATATGTTGACACAAAAAATCTGGTGTGCAAGCACAGAACACAACTTTCGATTACAGAAGGGAAGAGTGTGCTGTGCGACCAGTCACACAATATTTTTACTTTCTTTTACTTCTATATATAGAGAGAAAGTATTTGTTGTTGAGTAGGACACAGGCAGCAGTCTCTTTACAAATAAAAATTTTCAAATCTCACGACGTTTCGGTCTAAATTTATTGGACTATCATGAGGAAAAGGGAGCTATAGTACAATCAATTTTAACCGAAACGTCATGAATTAAGGATTTTTTTTTGTAAAGAGACTGCTCTCTACTGACTCCTGTCCTAATCAACATAATTAATCGCAGTCACTTCCACATCAAACTGATTCTTTTTCTATTATTTATTTTTTTGTTGTTGTAAACATCAAGCTTTATTAATATCATGTTCGATGAGTGGAGAGAGTTGAAAAAAAGGGCGGATATGAATTAATAACCTCGCTCGGCCATAACAAATAGTTCATCTGGTCTGCTGTTATTGTTATTTCCAGGTTCGTTTCAAAATGTTGCCTCGAAAACATCATCCCATTTGATCGAGAGGAAATCGATTTTAATTAGAAAATATTTTAAAATTTCATCTAGACTTGTTTATTTAGAGAATTTATTTATTTTTATTTTAATTGACAAAGAGCCCCTGGGCCGTAGCACAGTGGTAGAGATCTTGCTTCCTGTGGTAGGGGTTAGAGGTTCGCTGTTTCTGTCTCATTTACAATTTCAATTGAATCGGCTAACGATCAATTGATATAGATAGAAAGGGAGCCTAAAAGGCCTCCATTGCCGACAAAGGTCTTAAATAAATAAAAACAATAATTGGCTTGGTATTTTTACTTTCTCTTACCTATATATGTTAATATATAGAAAGAAAAAGTATTGGATTCATGTCAAAAATTCAATGTCGAGATTTTTGATGGATATACACGTTTTGAGGTCCCCAAAAAAGTGGTTTTCTCGACATATGGTCTGTCTGTCTGCCTGGGTTCAATTTAAAGCATGAAGGAATTGAGCTACGAGGTTGAAATTTTATATCTAACAAGGGGAGGGCACGACCTTGGGATTTCATTTTGGGATGAAACTTCGGGTGATGATTGTAGACCGTTAGGGGGTTCACCCCTTGAAATAGTAACGCGCAACGCTCAATAGTTTCGGAGAAAATGACGTTTAAAAAAATTCAAAGTCCGCTTATATACTAGTTAGGCTTTTTATATGACAATGGCGACAATAGTCTAGTAGGTAGCGTTTCTACCTACCAAATGGGCGCTTGGAGTTCGAATCTCGCCTCGACTTATTTTTTTTTTTTTTTGTTAAATTATTTATTTTATTGTTTTTACAATTAAATAAATTTATTATTTAATATTATAGATTATTTATTAATAGAGAAATTTTTGTGAACGTAAATGATGTTTGTTTGTTTTCCAACTGATCTTTTAAAAAATAATTCATTGTTCTTGTAAAAATTATTCAGCTTTCATTAATTGTGCTAGATGCCGAAAAAATTTTTGTTTCAAATGTTTTTATGATGATTATTAGAGACCGGATTTTAAGCAAAATGCTTATTGCTCAATTTTATAAGCAACCATTAGATATTTAATTTCTATACGAATTAGGCAAAACTAAGTCCATTGAGATTGCATTTTTTATGCTTTTTTTGCTTTTTTTGAGTTTTCATGCTTTTTTTCCCTTTCGTGCTTATTTGAACTTATTTTACGAATATTTATGATTTTTTTGTTTTTTTTATTAAAAAACACACTTTTTCCCATTCACACACGCATACACCAGGGACGTATATAAGGAGGAGGGGGGCAGCCCCCCCCCCCCCCAAAAAAAAAAAAAAAAATTCCAAAAACCCCGCAGGGTGAAAAAAATTTGGTTTTTCAAAAAACAAAATTTTTCCCAGGGCGGGGCGGAATAAATTTAGTTTCTTTAAAAAAAAAATTTGTATACGCCATTGGTATGAGTAAAAATTGCTTATGAGATGCTTTTTTTTCAACTTTTATGCTTATTTAATAACTTTTTATTCAAGCTTTTTATGCTTTTTTAAGCACTTTTTTTCCATTTTTTTATGCTTTTTTTTCCGGTCTCTAATGATTATCCTTCAGTCTCACGTTTGTAATAAAAAAGTATAATGTATAAAATGCTTATAATGTAAAATCAAGAAATAAGATTGAAACTTTTTACTTATTAATAGCCTAAATTATAGTATTTTGAATAATAGTTTATTAAATAATAGTGTATTTATTTGGTAGTTATTTAAAATATTACTATTGAATATAATTAAATTTTTATTTAAAATTTAGTCTTTTTTTTTGTTAGCAAAATAACACTATTGTTATTTATTAAAAATAATAAATTTATTTAATTGTAAAAACAATAATAAAATAAATAATTTAATAAAAAAAAGAATAAGTCGAGGCGAGATTCGAACCCCAAGCGCCCATTTGGTACTAGACTATTGTCGCCATTGTCATATAAAAAGCCTAACTAGTATATAAGCGGACTTTGAATTTTTTAAACGCCATTTTCTCCGAAACTATTGAGCGTTGCGCGTTACTATTTCAAGGGGTGAACCCCCTAACGGTCTACAGTCATCACCCGAAGTTTCATCCCAAAATGAAATCCCAAGGTCGTGCCCTCCCCTTGTAAGTTAGATACCCTCCTGGAGCTTGAAAATAAACTTTTGAGCAAAATTGGCCAAAGAGAACTAGTACTTTACTGATGTATTTTTTCAGTTTTTTTCGATTTTATCAAAATTCTCTCCAACGATTTTGTTTAAAATTCATAGATCACTTTTAGATTCTCTTTTAAATGTCTATTCTCATTTTGCCCTTGATCTTTTTCGTCCCGGAAGTCATTTAGACTCCTTCCCTATTTATTTCAATTGATTGGTAGCCAATTCAATTGGAAAACATCTTAAATGCCTATTTAAAGAATAAGTCGAAATTTATTTTCGCATTTTACCTTTGCAAGAGAAAAAGAAATGCGCTTTTGCATTGTCATTCAGACCTTTTGATAAATTTTTTTCGATGATAGCAGAATCGAAAATCTATTTCTACTTAAGGATTATCTGTATGATTAGGAGATTGAACCTTAGAGCATGAAACTTTTTATATTTAATATAAAAAAATATATTATAGCCAATAATAAATAAAAAGCTTCCCTCTATACAGTGGCGTAGCCGGGGTCCGACTAGAAACTTGCCCCCTAGCCTAAAATAAGAGCGGCAAAGCCATTTGGTCCTATTATCTCTAAAAATAACGAAAATTTATATGAAGATGAATTTAGCCTTTAAAAAAAGCTATTTTAACTTACTTTTTCGAGTTTTTTCTTGATCCATTGTCTTTATTTATGTAGCTATTTCAGTTTTTGATTACTAGTATATTAAATAAATTACGTAGAAAAATACTTTTATTTATCTGCCATTAACGGTATTGAAGCTAACTAACTTTTTGTTAATAAACATAAATCTCTTCCATATTGTAGATTCTTTATAACGTCATTTTTCATAATTGAATAGCATTTCAGGGATCCTGGGTAACGGTCATATTTTCTCAAAATTTTCGTTATTTTTAGAGATATTTGGTCCAAATTGGCTTTGCCGCCTCTATTTTAGACTAATAGAGAGAATGGAGAGAGAGAAAAACACCGAAAAAGTTTCCTATCATAGAAAAAAATGTCGACATATTGTAAAATCGCGCCGCAAAATCATAAAAAAAAAGCAAAAGCATTTGCTGTTTTGGAAGACGCAGCCCATTTTCAACCTCTGTCCGCCCCCTCCCCCACACTACGCCACTGCCTCTATAATAATCTCAATTTAAGCAAAACAGGGAAGACATTAATTTAAAAGTCGATTTTGCGTCATTAATAAATTTGGCCTAGTTTTGTTTGAGTATTTCGTTCGAACCTGTTGATAGATTTAAATTTAGAGGCGAATTATTTATTAGCTGACTCTTTTAAAATCACGACCCAAAAACTGACGTGGAACGTTAAAAAAATAATAAATCTACCCATTTAAAACAAAATCTAATAATTAAAAAAAATGTTTTTATTACAATATTCATTTGATTTTTTTTTTAATGGTAATTTAATTAATGAATATTCTTTTTTTTATCAATATAGGAATGTCATTTTTTTTCTATCTCTCCCATACATATACAGAATGAAATTTTCAAAATTAAAGTATTATTGTTTCATGGAAAAACAAGTAATATTTAATCGACGCCATTCAATTTACTGTTGCATTATTCAAAGTTAAACAAATTAACATCAACAAAATCAATCATTAATTTAGAATATTCAA
This sequence comes from Euborellia annulipes, assembly GCA_023213315.1. Lineage (NCBI taxonomy): Eukaryota > Metazoa > Arthropoda > Insecta > Dermaptera > Anisolabididae > Euborellia > Euborellia annulipes. Next base: position 3,569 of record JAKCPI010020266.1, on the reverse strand, counting down.
CAAATAAGCTTATATATTGGAACAGAGCGGAGAGGGAGAGAAAAAGAGTGGAATTTTAAAAATTTAATAAAATATGATTTATAAAATACTTATTCCGCTTTTACTCTCTAAATATATGAATCAATATATAATAAATTTCAATATTTATGCCCTAAAACATGCAATGGAAAGAACGAAAAGTAAAAAGTGAAAAAAATGACCTTAAATTTTATGCAAAATAGATCCTTTGCCTTTTTTATTTATGGTAAAAGGTTCAAATACCTGGAAACATACTCTAGTATACATTACATACATATTAATAAATACTCTATATTTGGATCTCACGAGTAAAGAAAAGTGTAATAATTAATCAACTAATATTCATAAAATGTATTTTTTTTATAATAGAAGAAAATAGCTTAAAAGCATTTACAATAATAAGACGTATCGTACACGGAAAAATTGTGTTATCTTAAATTTCTACACTCTTGCCTTTTATTATTTCATTTATAAAGAATGTAGAAAAGCTTGATTATGAATTTAAAGACAATATAGGGGGTGTTAAAAAAATAACCGGAATTATTTTTTTTACTTAAAAATTCTGCTTATCTTTTATTCAAATTCCATTACAGACCTTCAAAGTAATCTCCTTCGGACAAAATACAACGATTCCAGCCTTCAGTCCCCTGTTCAAAACAATCCCTGAAGCCCTTGATAGTCTGTTTAGTACACCTGAGATTTTGTTGTTTAGCTCGATCACCTCGTGGATAAGCAACGTACTATTACTGCGAATTACTACTGTGAAGTATTGAAGTATTGAAGGGGCCATTAAGATGGAAAATTGCAACAAAACTCAAATGGGATCCTTCACCAAGATAATGCACCAGGCCATCAGGACTCAAGAAACAATCACTGAATTAGGCATTGAAGTTATACCACATCCACCTTATTCACCGGACCTAGCACCGTGGGACTTCCACCTATTTCCTGGAGTGATCGAGAGCTAAACAACAAAATTTTGGGTGTTTTACTCAGTGGTCTGAATGCTGGAATCGTTGTATTTTGCCCGAGGGAGATTACTTTGAAGGTCTGTAATGGAATTTGAATAAAAGTAAGCAGAATTTTCTACAAGCCCCCGGTGCGTAGGCCTACCTCCTATACCAAACGTCGCGGGTTCGGACCCAGGCAGTCCGATGATTTTATTTAAGCCAATTGGATACCAAATGGCTTAAATAGAATCCTGAACCCACAATAGATAATATATATTACAACGGTTATCGTCTAAAAGTCTTAAATGGCCTGAGTTGCCGAAAAGACTGTGTGAATGTGTGTGGAGTGAATGAGAAAAAGTGTGAATGTTTAAAAAAAAAAAAAATAATAATAATTCCTGTTATTTTTTGACACCCCTCGTAAATACGAAATATCCATAGAAAATTAAAAACAAACTGATAATGAGAACCGACCACCCTATGCGAATAATGGGCCTCCGGAATGGAAGGCGAGTGATATGAGAAACGAGCCCCCCACTCCTTTCCCCTCCCACGAGTCTTTAAGTAGGCTTTCTATAGTTTCCAATAGACTCGGAGCGATTTGCGAGGGGAAAGCGCAACGCCTCTACTCCCCACTACGCCTTTTTAATTCATCATCTCTCCTTGATCTTTCAAACAAATTAATAAGACTCGAAATTCTTATTTTTTATACTAATTTCTCGAATATTTTTTGTAGGTCTTGCATTTCGGTGACTTGATTTTACAAGATAAAAAATTTTTTTATGAATTAACTCCAGAGCATTTTATGTTCTAAACTCATGCCAGATTTTATTCATCTCGCCTTCTTTGCCCTTCTTTATTTTGCTGACATTTCGCTTTAAATATATGCCATCATCAGAAGTACTTTTTGAATGAAACAAATTTATCAATAAAAAGATGATTATAAAAATCATAAAATTCTCTTTTAAATTATAAATCAAACTAGAATATTTACGTTTCATAATAAATATTAATTTTTTCATTAACTTCTATCTTATCAATATTAAAATATTATATATTATATAAAAAAAGAGATTTATTCCACTCACCTCTGGATTTATTGTCGGACGGCTTATCTGAAAAGAAAAAAAAACAAAAATTAAATATTTAATATTAATAAAAGAAAAAAGATAAGTTTGAGTGCCATTCAAATAATAAATAATATTAATAACTCGTTATCTTCAAAAAATTTGATAATTTAGAAAAAATTGAAATTTCTATTTACAAAAAAAAAAAAAAAAGTAAAAGCCATATTACATGAATGCAAGAAGTGATTCAAAGGGAGTAGGTCGACGCTGTGGCGTAATTCATTTGGGGAAGGGGGCTTTTTTTTTTTTTAAGATAATTTCCCCTCTGATTCGGAAATTTTTTAAGGGTCTCTTTTGTTTAGCATTAAGCAGAATCCTTTGGTGCTTTAACGGTTAATAATATTTAAAAGAAAAGCAAAGAATTTTTTAATTAACTCCATAAACTCAGGCCCTAGAAGAGTGTTTCCCAACCCATAGTCGCACGACGCTTGGTCCAGTAAGATTTTCACTAAATAAATACGATGGCCCACATTGCTAGGACATATGGTACATAAATATACATGTATTGCCCTATTGACCAACTCCGGGACTTTTAACAATTTTGAAGGACTGAAGATGGGTAAATCAAATTCACCCGAAACGTCTCATTAAATTGTATTAAATCGGAGGCTTTTGTTTTTTTTTTGCTGCACCTGCTCCTTCTCCTGTCTATATAGGTACTTACTAGGGTGGCCGTTATTTGGGGTTTTTTAGACGATAGTTTTGAATCGGTTCCAAATATATATAAAAAAAAGAAAAAATTAATATTAACCCGGCCCCCACGGCAGCCAAAGTTTTAAATGGAAATAACATCCCTTTAGATACACTTAAACAGTATGACTCATTCTGTACGTATATTTTTAATTGCATTGTGACACAAACCCTTAAATATCTCAATTTAAGTATAAATGAACTTAGGCCACTTCAAAATAAACCGCCCAATTATAAAAATCTGGTGTGACTGGCGCACCGCACACAATTCTCTCTTACCTTCGGTAATCGAAAGTTGTGTTCTGTGCTTGTCACACCAGATTTTTTGTGTCGACATATATTTAGTTCTCGACAGTACGGAACATTTGAATTCAGATGTAAAATTTTTAAGTATGGGAAAATATTTATATTTTGTTACCATGGCAACCATTTCTCCTATCTTTTCTAAGGAGTACAAGAGTAAAGTGGTCTTCAGAAGATTTCAATCGCAAAATGAGAATATACATTTTAAAGAGCATCTAAAAAATAATTGATTTATGAATTTAAAAAAAAAATCGTTGGAGCCAATTTTGAGAAAATCGAAAAAAACTGAAAAAGCACATCAGTAAAGTACTAGTACTTTTTGGTCGATTTTGATTAAAAGCTTCTTTGTCACGCCTCAGGGGGATGCCTAACTTAAATATAAAATTTCAACCTCCTAGTTCAATTCCTTCATGCTTTAAATTGAACCGAGACAGACAGACACACAGACAGAGCATATCGCGAAAACCACTTTTTTCATCAA
>JAKCPI010020265.1:0-14992 GCA_023213315.1 Euborellia annulipes | reverse complement strand
GATATGGAGCCTCCAATTGACATAAGGAGGAGGAAACGTCCTTTTTACCCAACTAAAATGAGACTTGACATCGTCAACATTCTCCCTTCAAGAACTTCAGGTATCTCTTCTTATATCAAATATTAAAATAAAAGAAAAAACTTATTGGCAGTTGAAAGAAAACCATTTTCAAAGAAATTTTAATATTTTAAACATTTTATATTCATTTGGGAGTAATATTTATTATTTTACAAGTAAAACTTTTTAGAACTAATAAAGAGGGAAAGACAATTGCTCCTTCAGACGTTATCAGTATCAATTTTGAAGATCAAAATGTTTAAATTTACTTTTATTTATAGCTAATAATGCAAATGAGGATGAAGTTGACAGTCCAATTTCAAGAAATGAAAGGGATATAACAATAGTGGCATTTGAACGACATGCAAATCAAATTCTTGAAGCAATGGAAAAAGACAATACGTTAATGGAAGATGATCCTTTAGCTGAACATCTTAGAATGTGCGTAAAGCCTTGTTTTCGAAAATATTTATAATTATTTGGGTTTGATCTGGATTTTTAATTTAATGTGAGACTCTCAGAGGAGCAAAGTGGTTAAAATAAAAACAATTTAACATTAGTATCGTTTTTGCCGTTTCGAGAATCCGACATGATTATCAATTGTCTGCTTTCCCCCTGCCCCATTAAATTAAAAATCTTCGATCCAACTCCTTAAAGAGAATATATAAAAACACTATTAAAATTTAACTCTTTTATTTATAGGGAAACATTAAGAGATAAAATGCCTGAATCGTTAACTTTAAAGAGAACACCTCGGAAACGTTTATAAAAATCAGCTAGTAAAAAGTCAAAATTGTTCACCAATCAGTTTCGCCAAGAGATTAAAGTATAGGAACAAGCATGTCTTGGTCAAAGGTATACTTTATTTTTATACATATAGAGGTATAGTATAGCCAGAAATGAGAATAACTTTCCAATCTAAATCCCACTACTACAATGCAGCATCAGCTGTGCTGTGAAATTAGTGCTGATAACTCCGTTATATACTTCTGAAGAAATAAAGTGGTATATATTGTTGAGGCACAAGTATGACTGTCTTCCATACCTAAACACTATTCTGACATTTTAATATAAAATTAAAAGAAATATAAATAACACTCAGGAGAGTAAGGCAGCCGGAAAGCAAATAGAGAAAAAAAATATTTCTCTTTTTCCGCTTTATTTGATACAAATGTCGACGTTTCGGTCGATTTTTCCGGCCTTTATCAAGACATGTGCTATGTTTGCTCGAGCTTAGAAGGGCTCTTGGCAACTTCTGACATTCTGTAGGTGCGAACATCCGTCGGATAGCATGCATTTCTGTTCAAGAGAGATAGGGATGTTCGCACCTACAGTAGAAAGGAGTTGGGAAGAGTATCGTTGGGTCTTATATGGCCTAAGTTGTCGAGAAGACCGTGTCTATGTGTGTGTGAATGTGAAAAAAGTGTGAGTGTTTTTAAAAATTATAAAAAAATTATTTTGCCTCCAGTAGGCAGTTCAAAAGCAAAACGTTTTGCTCGATGCCAACTCACACCGATCGAGCAAAAACGTTTTCGGACAAAACATATTGTTCGATAATGTCGAATCATGTCCAATTATGTTTTGTCTCTTCGGTTTGCGCTAACCCATAGAAAAGCATTGAAAAAACAGTTTTAGCAAAAACGTTGGCTCGAAAACGTTTTTGCTCAATCCGTGTGCGTTCAGCCTTATTGTTTATATATAGTCTATGTATTCATTTTCTAATATTTTAATTTTTCTTTTTTTTTTTTTTTAGTTTAAAACCACATTTAAATCATTTTTTTATACAATGGAATTGTGGTATAGTAGTCTTAAAATTATAGAAGGGCAATTTGGTAGCGGGGTGGCAACGTTTTTCAAATTTCTTCGATGGTTATTTATTTTGAATTTAATTGTTTGTATATTAAGGTAAGTTAAATTAAGTATAATCAATTTAATTAAAATTTCAATATTAATTTTTTTCTTTTTTTAGTTTTGGTTTTCTCGAAATTCCTCAAATGCTCTTTCGTTTTTATATTCCTCTCACTTTACAAGACTCAAAAGAATATCAAAATATGATCGCATCTAATAGTTAGTATCTATATTTTATTTTGTGGATTATTGTTAACATTATTATTTATTGGGCAAATAAGACGTTTCAAAAACAACATTTTAAATGCTGAATTGGTATTTGTCAGATTTTGTCAGCTTTTATCTTTACTGATACTGATAGGAACCAATAATAAAAAACACATCAATGTACATCTTTTTCTCCGTTAGTGCCCACCAATTAACAAATCTTCTAGTCCGTGTTTCGGTTCAGGTGTTTGATTGGGACCTCTCCCTCGCAAGAGCTGCACTCTTGAAGGAAATAGAGCATATTATGCAATCCTGAATTTATAGAGTATTTCCTGTCAAATTTAATTATAGATTTTATAAATAAACTTCACCAAGTATTTGATCTAATTTAAAATTTTGTCAATATTTTATAGTTTTTACTTTTTTTTATTGTCTTCGCGCTTCTGGGAGGGAGGGGGATTGAGATAGGCTGCTGAAATACTGACTCCATAAAAAAAAAAAAAATTGGAAAAAAAAAATAAATTCAAGCTCGATAAAATTGGAAAAAAAATAAATTCAAGCTCGATAAAATTGAAAAAAAAAAAAGTAAAAGTACATAAGTAAAGTATAATACTAATACTCAAGTTACCAAAAGACGAGATCAAACGTAATTTGTTTTATATACCGAAAAGAAAGAAATCATTCAAGTGAATTTTCAGAAAATTGCAAAAAACTAAAAAAGTACATCAAGTAAAGTACTAGTACTCGAAGTTTCCCAAAGATGAGAGCTAGTCCAATTTCATATTGGTACCGGAAATATTATATATTCAAAATTTGAAAAAAAATCGTTTGAGCCGTTTTCGAGAACTGATGTGCTTACAAACAAACTTACATTGCTCGTTTAATAGTATAAGAATTTAAACTGTCAAAAATTCGATGTCCAGATTTTGATGAATATACAAGTTTTGAGGTCCCCTGTATCCAAAAAAGTGGTGTTCGCGACATGGTCTGTCTGTCTGTGAACAAAATATCTCAAGAACGAAAAGAGCTAGAAGGTTGAAATTTTATATTTAAGTTAGGTACCCCTGGCACCAAGCTTTTGAACAAAATCGACCAAAGAGTACTAGTACTTTACTGATGTACTTTTTCAGTTTTTTTCGCAAAAAAAATAAATACTGCCAGTCCCAGCTAGGGCAGCTCGTGGTCGCCATCCACGTACCCACAAGATATGGGCCCCTGAGCAAACACCAGATTTTAATAATTCTCCTTAATAAATCTCTTAATCTTCCATTAAATTTTTTTTTTAGAATCTATGGAAGATAAGAACGTAAATATTATAGAATTCCGAGTTGCCGACAGCCCGTATGAAAATAACGCCAATTTTACATTTGGAAATTTATTTACTGGCTCTGTAAGTAATTTTTTTTTTAAATTATAATACTATTTATGGATTAAAAAATATTACTTCCCTCTTTTCTTGCAAAGATATTAGGAAGAAGGTAGATTTTAATATATTCTTTATTTTTCAATTATTAATTATTAATTAATATAAAAATAATATTTCGTTAATTTTTTTAGGGTTTTTTAGCTGATACCACTTTATTTTATGGATATTATACCAATGAATCTGTTCATCTTGTAGGCAACTTTTATTATAATATCCCAAAAGCATATTTTTTCAATATTTTCATATGCTATTCATTAATATTTATTGTTTTATCTATTAGGTAAGGTTTGTTTTATTTTCCCTTTTTAATTCTTTAATTAATATTTCCGTTATTTTTATTTTTCTCTTTTTCAGCATGGCCCGTTCATATCGAAAGAGTTTCATACAAACTTCAGGTGGTCTAAATAATGTATTCGCGCATAAAATATTTTGCGGATGGGATTTTAGTATAGCATCGAGAGAAACAGCAATACTTAAATCCAAATGTATTTTTAATGAATTAAAGGTATTTTATTTGTTTAATCTAATACTATAAAGCATAATCATCTATCAAAAATGCCATCTGTTTATTATGCAACATTTTAATAACTAATCGATTAATTGTTAAGAGAGCAATTCGGATGCCCCTCAATATCATTGCAACATTTTATTATGCATAATGCCTGGTTAGCGTACGAGGGTCGTTCCGAAAGTAATGCCTCCTATTTTTTTTCATGGAAACTAAAGAGGATACATAAATAACAACAGCGCAGCTAAATAGGGCAATATTTCAGCTACCGACTGTAATTTTTCCCACCATTCGTTATGCACTTTCGCCAACAATGAACCAGAACCTGCATGCAGCGCTGCAGCTGAGGCTAACCACTTCCTTACAGCTTTGACAACAGCTTCCGGTGAATACGTAGTCCATCTTTCAGAGGCCCAAAGAGATGGAAGTCTGAAGTTTGAAAGTCTGTTGTCAAAGCTGTAAGGAAGTGGTTAGCCTCAGCTGGTTTCGATTCCCATATCCATATAGCAAAGATCCTATTTATTGAATATCTTGTAGGCTGTTGTCAAAGCTGTATGGAAGTGGTTAGCCTCAGCTGGTTTCGATTCCCATTTTTTTTTTTTTTTTTTTTGGAATGGGTGCATAAGGTCCGAAGACCTATAATGACCAGTAGTCACATGCAGCCAGGAAGAAAATAAAAACAAAAGAAGAAGCATAAAAAGGGAAACTCAACTGCGGGAACTGAGAAGATGCCTGTTGAGGTTAGACTTGAAAGTCTGAAGATTGTAGGCTTTGGAGAAGATAGACGCAGGGAGCTTGTTCCAATCACGGGAGGTCATGGGGACAAAGGCAGAATGAAATTGACTAGTTCTGCTAGTCGTGACCTGAACAGCATAGGGATGCTGGGACGATGCCTCTCTTGTGTTCCGTGAATATGTTGCATTGGGTGGGATAATTGATTTTAAAATCCATATCCATATCCATATAGCAAAGATCCTATTTATTGAATATCTTTTAAAATAGTTAATAATCCCTATTGGCAAATAGAAAGTTTTTGTACTCCGAGTAGACCTCTGCCAGCCAGTATCATAAATTGATTAGATAGCTGCCTCTATTCCTCAAGGTGATAATGATCCATAAGGGGGTGACAAAAATAACCCTCGAATTATCTTTATCATAATTTGTAATGTAAATAAATATAATACATTTTATTTATTTGTGTTATTTCTGTTTCAGGAGCTGTTAAGCGAAGCTGAAAGTGTTCGAAATATTGCTTTATCTGCACAATTGCATAATTTAGTTATTCATTTATTGTTTCATTTATTATCATTGGCAGTCCTGTGTGGCACAGGTGTTCTCATGTGGTATCTTCTTCTTCAAAATCAAGATGTTCCAAAAGGGGATGATCATGCAAATGAAATGATGATGTCATTAGTAGTTACAGTTATCATGCTGGTTGCTCCAATATTTTTCTCTTGGCTAGTCAAGTAATTTGATTAATTTCAATAAAATTGGGATGTGAAGATTATCTAATTATATTTTAATTTAATCTTTATATTTAGGTTTGAAGAATTTCGAAATCCACGAAATGCTCTCTATGTCACGCTCTGTCGCAATTTTTTACTTGCTCTCTGTGTCATTACCGTGCTACTTGCTTTCTGGATCCAACGTTCTAATAATACTGAGGTAATTTTTGTGTTTTTGGAGTAGATATTTATTATATTATATTTCTTTTTTTGTTTTTTATAGTGTTGGGAAACCGCAATTGGTCAAGAAGTTTACAGGCTTATTTTAATGGATTTTTTTATTACATTAATTGGAACTGGTCTCGCTGAACTTGTTAGAAAAAGAATAGCTATGTAAGACTATATTTATTAAGTTAAGTTAAATTTTTCATTTAATCAAATTAAATTTTAATTTCAGAATGCTTTGGGAAAAAATTGGTTTACCTGAATTTGATATTGCTCGAAATACTCTGAACTTAATCTACAATCAATTTTTATTTTGGGTTGGATTTTATTTTAGTCCTCTTCTTGCTTTAATTATCGTCATTAAAATGTTTATAACATTTTATGTAAAAAAGGTAAGTAGGCAAATAAATGTGTAATGAAAATGGAAACTCTTAACTTGAAAAAATTATGTTTTATTAGGATTATTATTCAACTCATATGCCTGAAAAGAAAACAGTCATTAGAATTTATTAAATCAATTTAAAAAAAGTTGAAGTTATTATTAAAGAATACATTTTGTTAGTAAACTTAATTGGATGAAAAAGGTTTGTGAGCATTTTACATAATAGAATGCTTTTTTTAATTATAAAGTAGTGACCAAGTCAAAAATAAATTTCGTATTTATTAAAAATTTTATTAACGGCCAAATAGTTCAGCACAAGAGCAAAAGATGGCAGGCTAGTGTAACAGCCGGCATTATCAAATCACTTATAACCCTATATTTATATATTTTTATGCTTACATAAATGATTATATAATAATATTTATAAACTATTCATTATTAAAAGATCAACGAAAATCAACCAAATGCATGAAATTAAATATAGCCCTACCATCCTGCCATCTGTTGGCAAATTTTGGTAATAGTTGGACTTTTTGGCTAAATTTTTAAGACATCTAACGCCATCTTATCGGCAAAAACATGCAAACAGCTTTGCCTCCCGAAGCTCCTTAAGATAAATGAGAATTAACTGTACTTGACCTATAAAGGTCTTAAAAAAGGCATGTCAAATTCGATTCTCGGTCGTTAAGTTATAAAAATTTTGTAAATTATTATGCATCAAAATTTCTTGAATGCATTTTTAATTTTTTCACCCTAAGGGTCTTTCCAAACTCGATTAAGAATTTTCTGGAGTTCATTTTCAAATTTCAAACAAGGAAAGTAGGTGAATAATTTACAAAATAATTAATAGTTGAAAGTTTCCTTTTTAAATAATTCATTATGATTATTATTATTACTTATAATTCACTGTAGCTCTAATGTTGATTTTAGCTTGGACTGCTTCACAATTGCATTCCATCGTCTCGACCTTGGAGAGCAGCTCAAACTCAAACGTTATTTTTAGTCCTAAGTTTTGTTTCTCTTCTTTTGGTTTTAGTCGCATATGGATTTATAATTACCAGGTAAAAATTTTTTCAGTTTATTTCAATGTTTGGGCAAATTCTCTAAAAAAGTTTTTTTTATTATTTGTCAGTACTTTTCGTTAAATAATTATTTGTTTTTAGTGTTCGAACATCAAATTGTGGCCCTTTTGCTGGGCATGTCTACATGTATGAAACCATCTTAGAAGAAGCTTTCTTATTAAGTGGTGATAATTCAGTACTAAAAGTAATCTACTTTGTAACACGACCAGGAGTCGTGGGTCTTATTTTGGTTGCTCTCTGGTAATTGCACTCTACTTTAAATTAAATTAAAAATAATAATATCATCAATTTGTAAGGGTAGGAGAATTTATTATAAATATTTTTTCTGTCTTGTAAATAATTAGTTTGTTTTTTCATTTTTTAAATAATTGTATATTTGACATTTTTTAATATTGACCATCTGTCTATGGGAATTGAGTAAGAATTTTTTAATAACTGTTATTTTCTTTTTCTTTCCAGTGTCGCTCTTTATTATCTGAGAGCAAAAGCTCATGCTCAACAGAAATTAGTTAATATCTTGAATGATATGCTTATTTTAGAGGCACAAGATAAAAAATATTTGCTTCATTCCATTTCTCTAGTTACAGAAGGAGGTAATTTTTTTTTAACTATTTGTTTAAATGTTAATTATTAAACAGTTTTTTAGTGTAGGCCAGTAAATAATTAATTTGAAGATTAGTAAGTAGTTTTATTCTTGGTCGCTTCAAGATGGTGTTTGAAAAATAAATAAAACAAATTTTGTTAAAAATTTTTATATCAGAGTATTCCTTTGGACATCTGGCTTACAAGTCTGTGCAAGATACACTTGTTTCGGCACCATGAATTGCCGTCTTCAGAGCCAATTTAACTACAAAGAATATACAATTTAATGATAATTGGCTCTGAAGACGGCAATTCATGGTGCCGAAACAAGTGTATCTTGCGCAGACTTGTAAGCCAGATGTCCAAAAGAATACTCTGATATAAAAAACATAATTTTTAACAAAATTTGTTTTATTTATTTTTCAAACACCATCTTGAAGTGACCAAGAATAAAACTACTTACTAATCTTCAAATTAAATGTTAATATATGTATCTATGTATCTAGTTTATATAATAGTATTTATTAACAAAAATTAAGTAAAAAAAATATATCTTCCGTCGGGATGTGAAAAAAGGATCTGCCAATTTCTACTCGGCCTGGCCTATTACTAGGCTACAACAACGCACTTGGCTATTTGAGTTATCGGGAGATATATATATATATATATATATTTACAAACAGGGTGACTGCGGACCTGGAAAACCTTAAAAACCTGGAATTTCAAATCATTTCTTTGTAGCCACCCTGTATAATTAATTTAATCTTTGAGAAAACTTCTCAAGTTGTCCATCTATTGAATAGATTGCATCTTATCAACGGGAAAATTTGTGATCTCAATATGAGACATTTCTCCCGATGACAAAAATTAGCATTCTCTTAAACTAAAATAGTCGAGTGCGGTGCTCCAGGGCTCGGAGGCATGCTTAGTACAAATTGGCAGATTCGGGGTTTGACTCCAGATGGTAGCTATCATTTCTCCTTTGAGTTAATAAGTATAATTATATGAACATTTTCTTTAGATACTTGTATATGGTTTATATAATTTCTTGAAGCGGCCAGTGGCAGCCACTGGCTCCATCCATCCTTTACTATATATCTACAGGCACAACTTGCACCTCTATATAATTTCATATTTGTAATTTGTAGACGTACTTAAAAAGAGGAAGAATGCTACAAACGGGGAAGAATCAAAATACAGATCATCTGTTTATGATCAAAAGGTTTGTCTATTTTACAATATCACATATCAACTGCATATCAGGGGCGGATTAATGCAATTTTGTCGGGGGGGGGGGGCGGTTTTTTTTTTTTATTTTTTTTTTTTTTTATTTTTTTTTTATTATTTAAGGACTTTCTCGGCATCTATGGCCATTTAGACCCCTTTGCTATTTATTTAAATTGATTGGTAACAAATTCAATTGAAATTAAAGAGCGGAAATCATAATTTCTTTAGATTACTAGTTTTTATAACTTTTTGAATTTCTTCTAGGGGGGGGGGCGATCGCCCCCCGCCGCCCTGCCCCCTTTAATCCGCCCCTGCTGCATATTCCTTTAACAATATTCCGGTATCTCGCAGTCTTTAATGCCTTTCTACATTTTTCGTTCTTTAAATGAATACGAAAATGTATTTTTTTATTACAAAAAATGTCAAATGTCAAATCTTTTTTCAACATAAATTCATTAGCTAATAAATAAAAAAAAAATACGAGATATAAAATAAATCACAAATTTTATATTTTGTTTTATTTGATAACACTTGTTTCACCTATCCGATAGTTCTCAAATAATTTCATTTAACCAGGGCCGTTCCGTTCGGGGAGGAAGGAACGCGCACTTGCACGGGGCGGAAAAGAAGGGGGGCGAAACGGAAAAAAAAAGGATATTTAAAAAATCACTGTCAAAATGCGTAGTGATAAAATCGAATAAACATAATAATCAGGAATTAAACTCATTTGGGGAAAATAAAAAATTGTTATTTTTGTTTTTCCCTTCCTACATCCTTGCCGAAAAATTAGCGTAGTTTCGAAGTTTCGGACGCCAATAATTCTCTTATTTGCTTTACAGTTAAATTTTTTATAAACCGGCCGGACAAGTAATTATTAGTTGCCCAATTTATAAGAAAAAACCTAAAGAAAGTGATATTTTCTAAAATCAAGAGAACATTGATTCCTATTGCATATTTCAATTTAATTTTTTTTTTTTTTTTTTTTTTTTCAGATGAATTACAATCAGAGTTTTGAAAATCCTTTCGACACACCAGGATGCTCTCATGGTAAATAAATCCATTCATTTCTTTAAAAAAAAGTATTTCTTATAATGATTAAAATTTACTTTTCTTTCCCAGAACAACATTCTTATCATGACAAGTTAAGAAACGAGCAAAATACATCTACTCCTAAAAGTTTCCGACGATACTAACAAGTTTTAAGTATCCTCTATGTATATACTACGCGAAAAAAATCTCGTTTCCAAAAAAGAGGCGGAAAAAATTTAGTTTTGCTAAAAAAAAAAGGCAAAAAAAAATTCCACGGGAGGGGGAAAAAATTTCCCGCAGGGCGGCAAAAATTTCGCTTAAAAATTTTTTTTAATACCTCATTTGCATACTTTTTAAATACGAATTTAATTGCGGCTCGAGAAAAATTTCAAATTTTAAAAAATGGCTCCGACTATCAAGAGATACAAAACTCAATTTCCATTTTTTATTACGATTTATTTCTTAGGGATTTTTATTAAATATTAATATTATTTAAAATATACAGTATATAAAAATATTTATTTATATTTATTTTAGTTCTAAACTAAATGATATTCTCGTATTTATATATATACTTATTTTATTTATTTTATTATTTATCTACTATTTTTACATATTAAATAGGTGGAAAATTATATACTTTTATCCTAGTAAAAATACTGTATATACTTAAGAAATGAACTATTTCAATAAACATTTGTTCTCAAAGTTCATTGTTCCATTACAATTACGGTGTTTTTTTAAAAGGATTATACACTCTTTTTTGTAGAATTGTCATATTACATATTCAGTATACAGCAGGCCAATACCACCTCCACAATTAAAATTTTTTTTTTTAATAGTTTAATAATTTTTGAAATATTTTTTTTTTTTCAAAAATATTAGTTTTCAAATAATTTTTAGGAATTAATAATTTTCAAATTAACTTTTATTAAATTAATTTATATCTTAATTGTGATAAGATTTACGGTACTTAAAGAGGATAATCAAAAATATTTCTAGACTAATTTTCATTAATAAATATTGATTTTTGACTGGAATTGAACCACAGCGGAGCACACAACGGAGAAGAGCAACAGTCAACGCAATCGTTGCGGTTAAGCAATGCAAAACGCGGCAAAAGCTCGGGATTGGCAATCAACGTGAGGATCGCCCCGAGTAGCGATTGGTACTTTGTATTCTAAATTATAATAAATAAAAATTCTAACCCTAGTGGGGACCGCAGTAGCCGAAAAGGGTTAAAAAAAAAAAACAGCGCGATGCACCTCTATGCTATTTTTAAATGCTTTTTATTTATTCCAATAGTTTTCTTAATATTCGTTCATTAGGTTCAAAAAAATTTTAATTTAACTTTTTAAAACTATCACTCATATAGATTTTAACAAATTTCAATTACCCGCAGATCTGTTCTATTTAGTTCAAGTTCCTCTAGAAATCGATTGGAGGCGCTAGTGTTGTCTAAATGAAATCTTCTGTCAAGTAATTTGGCATTTATTAATTTATATTTATTTTCCAATTAATTAGCCAGGGAATGGAAGTTTTTGAACACGTTTTCATTAAAGAAGAAGAAAAGGAAATTTCTAAGGAATCTTTTAAGGATTCCCAATATCCAATTCATATAGGTACTATTTACTATTTTTCTAACCTTTATGTCAAATGTCTCTTTTCCTTTATTTTTTTTTCTATAAGCAAATTTTAATTTTATTTTAATTCCTGTTCAAATATAAATGAAAATAATAATTGTTCCTAGAACCCTAGTCAAATAGTTTCATGTATTTTGACATTGTAAATACCATGCTGATAAAATGTTTCCGTCTGTCAACAGCAACCTATTTTTGCTTCCGAATTCAACAGCTGCCCTGTTAGTGATTGTTTTAATGGGCCAAAAACATTTTTAAAAGTATGGACTGTAAGGGGGATATTCTCATCATACGCCCAGGCAGATCTTGAATTGTAGGGGATAAGGACGAATGACACCTTGGTTACTAGCGCGAAGTTTATTTATGATGTAGACATGTAAGGGTTTTAGTTGCAGTTCCAACTTATTATCATGTGATTTTCATGTGTTGCTGTTCAATTTAGACTCAGATAGGTAAAAATTGCTGTTAGGAAATAATTCAGCAAACAGCTGAAAATATTTTATCAGCAGGATCTTAATAGATTAATCAGACAGTGGATTCAGGCTTTAATGTTAATGAGATTTCTTTTTAATTTGTGAATAAAAAATGTCTAAACATTTTTGTAGTATTAACAATAATGTATATGTCGTAGACAGATCGTGAAATTAGACAGTTCATGAACTGTCTAGACATTTCATGAACTGCAGCCAGATCGTGTAATGGTCAAACAGTTACATGATCTGGCTAAAAATTTTAGACAGTTCATGAAATGCAATTGGGCCTTAGACAGATCGTGTAATGCTCGAGAATTACATGAAATGTCTAAATTTTTTAGGCAGTTCATGAACTGCCTAACCCTGGTCGTACACGAGGACATTTTTCGAGCAATTTTTCGTGACATTTCTGGCTCCATAAAAATGTCTTCGTGTATGACAGCAAAAATGTAATTGGAATTGGAATTGGCTTGAAAAAAAATGTTTGTTCTATTTTTTCGGGCCAAATCGGCGCAATCAGAATGCGCACAAACGCAAACGCGTCGAAAATGGCCGTTTGAAGACATTTCTCGGTCAAGAAAAATGTCTCCGTGTATGACGAAAAGTTGTCTGATCGCGCCAGAAAAATAGCCCGTGTTCTATTTTCTTGGGCCAATTCGACGCAAAGAGGGTGCGCAGTAAATCGACCATATCTGGCAACACCGCTTTTTGGAAATTTGTTGTCATCATAACCTACAATTTTTCAGTTTTTGACAGCAGTTGACAGATCTTTAAAATAATTATACTGTCAAATTATCATAAAAATATAAAATATATAGACATACCTCATTTGCAAAATAAAATTAAGGTAAGAATTAATTATTTAATTAAATTATTAATAAATAACATTATTATTTATTTAAATTTTCACTTGGAATATAATAATTAATAAAAATATATTTTTTTGCAGTTCTTTTTTGGAAATTATAGTTTATAATAAAAGAAGAGCAATATCTAGATTATATATTTATATTATTATATAAGGTAAATGAATACTTTGTTTTAAATAACTATTATTTATTTAAATTTTTATTTGGAATATAATCTTTGATAATAACTAAAATATTTATTTTAGATGAATTTGAACAAACAATTATGATTTAAATTTAAATTGTGGAAATGTTTTTTATGATGAACTGAGATGTTAATAGTTAATAAAATAAAACACGGTAGTTTTTTGGTTTTTTGCAGGTTTATTTTCGACTGAACATTCAGTTCAGATGGTTATAAACCATAATCATCAAGCTTGGAAATCACAATCAAGTTATATTTTGTATAATATTAATATATGAATGCATTCATTTCTTTATATTTTAGTTTTATGATTAACAAAATTTTAAATAAATAAAATTTTCATTGTGCATATAATATTTATTATTTATCTAAAGAAACCAAAAATCCTTTGTATAGATATTAAAAAACAATTCTTAGCTTATTTTTTTCAAAAAGAGGTATGTCTATATATTATTTTTATTAATAAATATATATTTCTATATATATTAAGGGCCTCTTATAGTTTTAACCTAAAAAAGTTTTTGATTCAGCTGTCAGTTTAAATTTTCAAACTGCGCACGTTTCTGCGCAGAATTGGCCCCAAAAATACAAATGTCCTCGTGTATGACAGGTTTTTTTTCAAGCTAGAAATACAGGCCATTTTTTCAAGCCATTTTTATGGAGCAAGAAATGTCGCCAGAAATTGCTTAAAAAATGTCCTCGTGTACGACCAGGGTTAGAGCTATTTTGCCGATCGTGTACTGTTTGTAAAGTAAATAAAGATCTCGAAAAAAACTCAACATCAGCTGATTGTAACCTTATACTGTGATTTATTGTTATTTATTTATTGCTTCTAACTAACTAAATAAAACATTTCTAAGTAAATAAACATATCTAGTTAACTGACAAAATTTTTATATAAATTTATAATAATTTGACATAATGGACAGTGAGTGCAACACTTCAAGTTATAATCACAGAGATCAGTTTTATGTCAGTCTAGACAGTTATTACGCTGAAAAATCATCTAAAAAACCATTTACCCTGCGTTAATAAATAAAAATTTAATTAAATAATACATTAAAAAAATGAAATAAAGGACGAAAGATTTTATATTTTAAGCTTTGTAAATAAATGATAAATAAAAGTAGCTACTTTAATTAATATTATATCTTTTTCAGTTGTCTCTTTTTCAGTAATTCAATATTCCCAGATATTGCACGATCGGCAAAACAGCTGTTAGGCAGTTCATGAACTGCCTAAAAAATTTAGACATTTCATGTAATTCTCGAGCATTACACGATCTGTCTAAGGCCCAATTGCATTTCATGAACTGTCTAAAATTTTTAGCCAGATCATGTAACTGTTTGATCATTACACGATCTGGCTGCAGTTCATGAAATGTCTAGACAGTTCATGAACTGTCTAATTTCACGATCTGACTACGACATATATTGATAATCCTGAAGGTGGGGCCCTTCGCTACATAATCCCTATGTCAAAATATTTTATTAATGTATCCTCCTTTCTCTTTGCTCCTAATCCAGTCCTAAATAACGTTCGTTTCTCTGTCATCCGAGCTGCATATCCAGCCCATCTATTTCAAATAATGCCCAAACAGTACACTGAAAAAAAAACCTTGTAAATTCAATGGAAATCCCTTCAATTCATTCCGAAACCGTAATGAAAATGCGTCAATGAGGTTTCTCGTCAATTCAATGGGATACCTTGTTAAAATGAAATTGAAGGTGCATCTTATAATTTTAAAAAAGGTTTTCCTGTTGAAAAAAACTAACAAGATTTCCTTTAAATTTAAAAGGAAATTTTGT
>JAKCPI010020264.1:0-15626 GCA_023213315.1 Euborellia annulipes | reverse complement strand
AGAGTTATAAATCAATTTTGAAAAAATCCGAAGAGTTTCGCTACCCCCCTCCTTTTTTTGCAATGTCAGCATGTATATAATAATATTCTTAAAAGAGACTGAGAGAGGGGGATCCATTAAACTTTTAAAAAAAAAGATCGCCATAATAAAAATATTTTATATTAATTTTCTCACAATGATTTTTTATGACCTCCGTTTATGATTCTTTTTCTTTCTTTAATCCCCCAGCCCCTACGCATAGTGATTTTATGGGAATTCGTATATTTTAATATTCTTTTTTTTTAAGAGAGAGGTTATAGTCCCATGTATGATTAACGACACGAAACACTTTGACTTTTACTTGAAATATCAATATTTTTTTTTTTAGTGAATTTGTATATTATTAGGGTGAAAAAAAGTCGTCTCTTTTAATTTGTGAAAAACTCCCTGACTTGGGGGAAAAATTTTATTGCTTTTTAAGAAAAAAAAATATGTCAGTGATAACGTGAATATATATGGAAACTTTCAAGTAGTTTAACTTATGAGCTCATTGTAGCTACGATCCTCGCTTGCTGATGAGACGATTCTTCCAACCGTTTATGATTTCCATATTCAGGACTTAACTTTTCGCGATTTTTTATGTAAAAATTTTATTTTCCAACTTGAACTTCACCAGAAAACTCCCAAACAACAACATACATATAAACAGAGCTGTCTTAAGTACTAGGTTAAAAAAAAAAAAAAAATAAAATTTGTTTTCAGGAGAAAACTGGTTTATTTGTATAAGATGAAACTTTTCGGGCACTTTTGTGGCCTTCTTCAACTACAGATTCAAATACAATCACAAAACGTTTTATTACATCTAGCTACATTCTGAACTGAAAACAAAACCTAAATGGTCTTTCCATAACAACACCAACGCTCTTTGAGTAGACCTTAACACTGTTAGGCGCACCTCTAAAGTTACATGAATAGTTACGACTATGAATCTGAGAGATCCATATGAAGAAACGATGATAATTTTGAAAAATACCAGTGCATATCTCATTAATTTGTTGGATTAAGATAAATATAAACATCGTTATTGATATAGATGTTTATTAAAGGTGACATATACTGTAGGTGGGTTAGGGATCTGTGAGATCCGCAGCGTTCAAAATTTTGCAAGTATTTGTTATTTTTTTTATTTGGTTTGTTCTTGGATACGGTAGTTGTTCATCCACAACAGAATCAATTTCATAAAGAAATATTACGATTGTAAAAATTTAGATATTAGTGAATGGGACACTGCTCTAGATGTACAATAATATCCAAAAAAAAACCCCCAAAAAAATAGTAACAAATACTTTGGTCGCTGCGGATCTCATAGATTCCTAACGCATTTAGGCAGTATTTGTCATATTTCGAAAAGTCAAAACAACACTGAAGTGTGACGCCTGTCAAGCTATGTGGATACTGTGATGTACCTCACCCCAAAACAATAGTGCTATATACGGCTATATATGAAGCTAGTGGGGCACGACTAACCGAGTGTTAAGAACAAGATTCAAAATGCATTAGTTTTTAATTAAATTTCGTACAGTGACGGCGCCAGCTTATTCTCCGTGGGGGAGCAGGAGTGGGACAAACTTATCATCAGGGGGCTGCACAATATACATATAGGCTATATCAACAGAAAAAAAAAAAAAAAATTGGAAGAGGGGGGCAGATGCCATTGCCGTGCCTCCCCCTCTAACCCAGGAGGGGGGCTCCCTAGCGCCGTCACTGTCCAATCTATGTAGACGAAAATTCAAATCGTTCCGAAACCGCCTTATTCACCTGACTTAGCTCCGTATGACTTCTGGTTATTTACCAAATTAAAAGGCAGCTTTGATTCTATTGAAGAGATTAAAAGTGAATCTCTCGCGCTTTAATGGCTATACCAGAAAATGACTTTTTGGCACTTTAGAGGACAAAAAACGTCGGCATAAGTGCATTTTATCGGAGGGAAATTACTTTGAAGGGGATGAAATTGGATTTAGATATAGAAAGATTTTTCATCTTATTTTTTTTGAACACAGTGGTATATCTTCAAATATTCCAGCCCGCGTAATCTTTCTACATTCCCCCTAATCCGGCCCATAGTCCTGTAAAGGTTGCACATGCCTGCTCTACAGTTCAATGAATTTTTTCATCATTGTTAATAAATATATTTCTATTATTTAAATTCAAAATTTATAGGAAATAGAAGCACCACTCACATACAAAGTGTTTATTTTAAATTGAAAGAGAGTGAGTGAGTGAATAGGGAACATTTTTTTTAATAATATTTTTTTTTTTTTTTTTGGAAAAGTAATTGAATTGAATGCTACGTCCATTTGATTCAAAATCGATCCACACAAACACACACACATACACATACTCGGAGACCATTTTGAAACACTTGACTTGCATTATAAAAGGGGGGGGGGTGGCCATATTCCAAAGTGAGAGAGACCATTAGAGAGAGAGAAGTAAAAATGATTTTTCATTTCCACCCGAGCAAAGTTGTTGGTTTGAAACTTTAAGACTCATGTGGCAATGGGTGGGGGCTGGGGGAGGGTTTAACTATTAGGGTAGGAATGTGGAAGGCGGTGAATGAGAGTGCCCCTCTCTGTCTCTTGCTTTTTGGTCAAATGCTTTTAGACATCTAAAGAAAATGTCCAGAGCCTTTTTGACCGGTCCATTGCTTCGACCCTCTTAATTTTTTTTTTTATTTTAATGCCAAAGAATATAAAAATAAATATTCTGTGTCCAATTTTAATTAACATACAAATAAATGCTTATTTCACAATATTAATATTTAAATATGTATATTCTGATTCTTTTTATTTTTAAAGTGAAACTTTTATTTGATCCTCTCAAATTTTTTCGCTCTTCTATCAGCATGTCGCGTTACAAGCCGTGACGTCAAAAAGCGTCACACTACAAGCCATGACGTCACAAGCCGTGACGACAAAAATAGGAAAGTTGAAATTTAATATATATGACGAATTATAAAAAAATAATTGTGAGATTTAATTATTCAATTCTTAAATTGATAAAATATAATTTTTAAAATAATTTAAATCTTAAATAAATATTGTTCTCAGTTTTTAACATGGGTCTAGTGATTTCCCATTACAATTCCCATTTTCCAATTATTAAGTTAAGATTAAAAACGCGATTTTAATACCCTTAATTGAATAATTTTCTGAAAACTTTCAGTTAAACGCCTACAATCCTAAAAAAAAAGTTTCACTTGCATCGTGCTTTCATAAAACTACATAATGATTTTTTTTTGTTTTATTTTCTCTACCCATATACATATTATTAATACCTGAAAGTATTGCATTCATGTCAAAAATTCAATATCGAGATTTTGACGGAAATTGAGGATCCCTGATTCAAAAAAATTGGGTCACTTAAAATGGTCTATTTGTGTGTGCCATCAATTTAAAATAAAATGGAAAATATCTTTGACGTTAAAATTTTATATCGCCTGACTCGTAAAAATAGACTTTTAAATAAAATATGCCAAAGAATACTAGCGTTTTTTTTTTATTTCATTAAAGTTCTTTTTCGGCATCGAAGGCCATTTAGACCTCGTCTCTATTATTACAATTGGATTGGTAGTCTTGGAAAAAATTAATAGTTCCAATTTTAAAAACCCCTAATCACAGTTATTATTTATTTTATTAACAAAAAATTTAAATGACAATTTCATAAGATTTTGATTTAAAAGTTAGCTATATCAATATTATAAAAAAAAATCCTAGTGAAAATGATATTACAATAATTTTCTCTCTTTCTCTTGTCCCCTTTATTTAAACCTTTCGTTAATTTCCCATCCTCGTTCCCTTTCACAAAATGTCCCTTGTGAGGGTTTCAAAAATTTACATATCGATACCTTTCCTTAGCGTGAATAAAAGTTTTTCCTCTTTTATTGCTTATTTGTCTGATCAAAATCTCTGTTTAAAATTATAGAGACACAGATGACCTGAATAATAAAGAGAGATGCCATTAATCATTTCTTTATATATACAAATAAATTACATATTATTATATTATGAGGGAAATAATACATTCATTATTATTAAGGATTTAAAAAAATAAATAAATTCCCCCTAATTCTGTTGATAATATTATTATTTAATATATACAATTATATATTAAACTAGCTTCGCTGCCCGCTTTGGCTACCTCATTTAGACTTTGTTATTAACGAAGGAACCAAGCGCCATTAACCTAAATCTGAGATAAAGGGCACAATTGTAAACAAAATGTCTTTTTTTTTTGTTTTATACAAAAAAGTGCACAGAGTAATAATGTTGCGATTTAAATAAAGAGGTAGATCTTTTTCCTTACAGGATGGCGGTCATATCTCAATTTCGATCATAATGGCTCTTGATTCCTTCGTGCATAACATCGTCCATTTAGTGTTCAAATATTCTCTCTATATAGAAAATCTTTTAAATTAAAGCAATTCACTAACAATAGACCCAAAACTAAGGTCAAATCCTTACACTTGTTAGTTAAAAATAAAATATAAATAATGGTATTTTTGTCTTCTATTTTGGAATTCATTTGATTTTCTCCTCTGCTGTTTTGTTATTGATTTTCCCTATTCTTTTTTTTTTTTTTCTTGATTTATGATCATAATAACGTAATAATTATTCTCTTTGTAGGAAACCCTTTGATAATTGTTAAGTTCATTATCCAATTTTAAAATTCCCTGCCCACCCCTCCCTCGTGCTCTTTCAACTCTTTTATTTATCTATCCCACCATTCTTTATGCATAAAAGAATTTTAATTTCACAGGAGAAGTATGCTAATCTAACGTTGTTTAACAAAACCTAGATGTCTAATTATACTTGAAAAGTGGCAGTTTGTTATAATATAAATAACTAGTTGCTATTCTTATGACATAAATTCTGAATTTGTTTTAATATCTTAACTGTTATATAACACTAGATGCCCAGATTTTTAGATCCCCTAGAACTCGGCAACCCGTCATTTTGAGGCCATCTTCTGGAACTAACTTTCACCGAATAGAATCTAGAGCATTTGGTTTAAAATATCTACTCCATATTTTATAATTTTTTTTTTTTTTATAATGGTCCTGGCACTTTGTTAAATAAAAATTGAAAAAACGACTAGCTGCGTTGCTTATTTGGGATTTCCTGAACCTTTTTTTTTTTTTTATCAAAAAAACATTCACACTTTTTCTCATTCACACTCACACTCACACACACATTCACACTGTCTTTTCGGCAGCTCAGGCCATATAAGACATTTACGATAACCGTTATTTATGAATTTATATAGCCTATATTAGGGTCCAGGCATATTTATTTAAGCCATCTGGTATCCAGATGGCTTAAATATTTCCTGAACCTTAAATTGTATTATTATCACCTATACACCTCAATTAAATTTCTGGAGTTTTTTTTTTCATTATCATCTATTTAAAAATATTTTGAACATTCTACATAAGAGCCGTTTTAAGGTGGAATTCCGAGTAACGCGACAGAGCGGCAGCGTCAATAGCGTCACTGCAGCCGCGACAGTGTCGCGCTTGTGGCTTCCGATGTCGGCGTCAGTAAACAAACGCGACCTATTGTCCTTACCTAAAAAATGTTAATCCTATCAATATTTCATCTTCATTTTCGTTGAAGTCCGCCATTTTGTTTATTGTTTTGTTATGACAACGCTCCGGCAGCGGCCGATCGAGAACAACGGGGCAGTGTCACTGCCGCCAGAGCGGCAATGACGTCACGGCAGTGTCACGGCTACAGTGACGCTATTGACGCTGCCGCTCTGTCGCGTTGCTCGGAATTCCACCTTTAGAGCATATTTTCTATTAAAATCTATTTTTCTCTATATCTCTAAAACTATGCCTGAAGGAAAAATTCTAACTACATATCTGAATTTAGAATGAAAAATCGTACTAGATTCACTAATCAAATTTCTTGTGAAGAAAACCTTGTCGACAAGTGTTATTTCATTATCTGTAGCACAATGATATAGTCCTTGCCTCAGAGGTTCACATCCCGTCTCAAGCGACAAAATGTTCTTTTTAACAGAGATTTTGCCAAAAATCCCAAGATCTAAATGTCCACAAAAGATAACAGATGAAACGTGTCAAGCTGACATTCTGCATTCTTTCATTGACTTGCTAAAAAAAATTGTTTTTCGAATTTCATAGTTGTCCCTTAAAAACCGGTTTTTGAAAACCTACAAACCCTAATATATTGTGTAATTCATGTTATATGAAATTCAAAGCCGTTGAGTTGAATTTATTTTGTTTATTGATATTGATGTGAAGAGATCTTCAAAATTGGGGAGCATTAAAGAAAACCAGGTGATAACCAAATAAGAGGAGTTTAACTCATATTGATATTGGAAATAAAATTATACTACTTAATAGCTAAAAAAATTTCATTTGGTGAAAATGAAATCATACTGCGAGCAAATGACGTCATCTGACACCTGTCGGTACTCTCAACGCGCACATAAAATTTCTTTCTATCTTGGTCCATCTTGTATATCGATTTTAATCGCTTTTTTTGAATTTATAAAAGAGAGAGAAATATGATTGACAGATGTTATTTATTTATTTATTTTGACATTTCAAAGGATCTTTTGTTTATTTATTTATTATTTTTTTTATAAAAAAAAAAAATGATTGAATGTCTCTCCCTCTCCCCCTCCTCTCTCTTTGTTAACAACGCAACAACAACAACAACAACAACAAGAATAGATATAATTATATGCATGCCGGAACTGACAAACAAACCATTGCATTTGTTGTTGTTGTTATATTATAACCTTTTATATACTATATATGTGCTAGCAAACTGACTCTCTTTTTGGTTGATTATACAAATTTTATTTGAGTAACAAAATAACGGGGAGACGTCACGCAAAAGAGGCGAAATTGGCCTGTTATCACGCAGTCAGGGGGGGGGGAGGTTGGTTATTTGAGCAGCGGAAAAATTAGATTTAATTAGTTAGCAGTGAAATATTAAAAGAGAAAAAAGAGGGTAGCAATTATGATTATAATAACGTTAACGTTAATGATGGTGTGTGGCGAGGAGAGAAAAATAAATAAGAATCATCAGTAGGTAAAAAAAAAACAAGTCAGTGACGTTATCGCGAGATTAGTTTATTTACTAACCTAAAAATTAATTATAGTTAATTTATCAAAAAGAAGAAAGGATAATTATACCCTTCAAATTAGAGTAATGGGGGCTAACAGGCCATTTTATTATTTAAAAAATGTATTCAAATAAAAAGAACAAAATTTCGATTATTTTGCTCTAAAGCCTGGCTTCTTAATTTTTTTTTTTTTTTGATAGTAACCCCTTTACCGCCACTATCCCCTATAACTTATACTATTAAACGAGCAATCTACGTTTATTATATTTGTAAGCACATTAGTTCTCTCTAAAAGGACTAACAATTTTTTATTTTTTATTTTAAATACCAGGTATATACTAGTTCCTGTGTCAATATTAAATTACGCTATGTCTCATATTTGGGAAAATTCGGGTACTAGTACTTTACTGATGTACTTTTTGTTTTTTCCATTCTCGAAATTTACAATTTGCTGTATATAAAACAAATTACGCTAGGTTTCGTCTTTGGAGACCTCAAGTACTAGTACTTTACTAGTACTTTACTGATATACTTTTTTTTTTGTTTTTTCCAATTTTCTCAATATCCTCTTTGAGGATATCTTTCAAATTATAAATATACTGTATACTGTTTCCGGTACCATTTAAGCAAGGTCTTGTACTAGTACTTTATTAATGTACTTTTTTAGTTAACAATTGAAGTGTTCTCAGGTAGTGAAAAACGAAATTCCAAAAATACATTTCACGTTATATGATGATGACGGGTTAATTTCGAATGTACGTATATATTTATCTATTCATCCATCATCTCCTTCGGAAATTAAATTTTATTTTTAGAAAGATTTGTCTAGTAAGTAAATTTAAAAGAAATCTCTTTTTGGGAATTATAGTGTCAGTCTTCTTTTGCTTCTTCTTAATCCTTCCCTAAACAATACCCTCAGGAGCTCACATTATATGAGTAGATGGATGGCGACCTCGAATTGTCCGAGCTAAGGCGAAATGCCTTCTGCGTCGCGGCTAGTCGTATTATAATTTCTTTCCAACTTCTACTTTGAACATCATCGGACTGCCTGGGGTCCGAACTCGCGACTCTTGGTATACAAGGTTAGCACGCTAACTCCCACACCATGGGGGGGGGGGGCAGCTCTATGGGAAGAATGTTTATGTTTCTTTTAATTATATGAAAAGCGGCTAGATGGCAATACTAGGCTAGTTCAAAATTTATCCTGTAGAGTTCGTTCCATACTCCAACAAAATAACATTTTTTCATGAGTTTAATAAGAAATACATTAAGTGGCTTAAAAGTCTGGATATAAATGAATTAACTTTTTTAAACAAATAAATTACTTTTAATTATACATTTTTTACAATTTATAAATGAACTTTTGGTAAAAAAAAAAAAATTTAATAGTACTACGTGCCATTCAAGTAGCTAAAAAAAAGCAGTGAAATATAATAAAGCAAAGTAGCCGTGAGAGTCAAGTAGTCAGTATCAAAACATGTGAATTGCAACAAGCTCGAGTTAAAATCTCTCTGAGAGCAAGTTTTTTTTTTCCCCTGCTTACTTTTAGTTCCATGACAAGCGAATAGATGGCCCTAAACTTATAAACAATTTTTAACCTGGAGCTGTCCAATCTTGATAGTATCTGATCTGTGTCCTACACCAAGCCCCGAAGGCCATTTTAGCATTAATGGCCAGGAAAAATTTTTTATTTAAAAAGTTATTTTGCTTAACATTTGTATTGCTTTACCATGTGTAGAATGTAAACGTTCTTCTCAGATTATGGTGAATTGTGTAGTTAAACAAACAAAACTTTTTAGAATTTTTAAACCAAATTTAGAAGCAATGAGAGGAGAGTCAAAGAAATTGGTATGATTACAATTTCTCTCTCTTTGCACAAAAGGAAATAAAAGATATTTTATTTAAAGGGAGAATGAACGGAAGAGGGAGAGAGAAGAAGCAATTTGAAGTGTAAATCCATCAAATTTGTATTTTCCTTCCTTGTGTGTGTGTGTGGCTCACGCGATCTCTTTTCTATCGTTGGATAATTGAGACCAACCAATTCAATTCTCTCTCTCTTTATCCTCTCTCTGCACTTGAGAGAGTGATTATTATTATTATATATACTTATAACAGAATCCCTCTCTCTTTCCGTTTACGTGCCGATGATTGGAATCTCTAATAACGTCATTTATTTATAAATTAATCTCAAGCCTTATTTTCAATATTTAGACAATAAATCACACCAGTAAATAAGAGTTAAATATTCACGTGATTTGGAATTTCGAAAGAGAATATTACGTGATATAAAAAATAGCACATGAATAATGAAATTGCTGTTGCCACCATAGAACCGACCATTATATGAATGTAATAATAAATAAATTTGACCCTAGTTGAAACATTATAATTAGGTTAATATACTTGATACAGTGACTGTGTTATCTTCCAGAGTAATACTATAGTACAGTATTTGTATCACTTGCTAAAGATATCACTGAATGTCGATATATTCAAGTATTTATACTAACAAGTAAGAAATATGTTGAAACAATCACTTAGTAAAAAAACCTTTAGGGTTTTTCGTTGAAACAGTTTGTAAAATAAAAAAGCTTATACAAATTAAACCAATGGCGGATACAAGGTGATAGTAGAGTTTAGTTTTGAGTTTTATTGATTCCTGATTTTTTCCTTTTTGACCTCTTTTTGAGAAAAATTTTTTTTTTTATATACAATATTTATATTTACAAAATTTTCTTTGAATTTTTTGGACTGTTTTCCTTTTTCTGCCTTTTGATCTTCTTTGCCGGGTTGTCTTTCTCATTTGTAGTGATTTGTTCTTGTCCAATGGACTAAGTTTTTGTCTAATTTTACTTTTTTATAATTGTCCAGGTCTATTTATTTATTTATTTATTTATTGTCTGAATTGCTTTTCCATGTCCTGGTGTCCTGTGTTCAGTTGTTCGTGTGTCACTTTACATGTCCATAAGCTGTTAGCGTAAGCCAGGATTTCTGCTTGGGGGGGAGCCCAAAAGTTTTATGAACCCCCCCCCCCCCCTTTTCCAAGAAACTTAAAGTGGAGAAATTTTAGATAATTAAAAGTCGCAAAGCCGCCTCTGGCGGGCTTTTCTGCCTAGCCACAGGGCTGCGCTCCCTGGACCCTTGCCTTCGGCGAGCAAGTTTATTCCCAATTTGGGATATTTCTTTGTTGCAATGCAAGTGTTAAGATGTTAAGGAAGGATCTTATATTCAAGCGAGGCGAGGGTACTGATTGGGAACAGCACAAAAGGGTCTGTTTATGACTGTTTAAAGGGTCAGTCACCCGCGTCCTCTCTTCGTTTTTCAACTGCTGCGTAGCCCCCACCCCCAGCCCATAGTCAGGTAGGAAGCTGGTTCTCAGAGCATAAAGGACGCTCTCTAATTTCCCTAGCCAACTTGTTGATTTTGTGTTCCCATATTGAAGAAATTGGATTATAATTAATTTTCCAAAACATTTAAGAGATTCAAATTATTACTACGTTACTCCCAGAGCCATATACTATATGTACTTAATTTCAAATGGATTCATTGAAAATTGTGGATTTCTATAGAACATATACATACATATTTACATACATATACATACATTTTTCCCATTTCATTTTTATATATATATAGATAATAATTATAAATAAAAACAAATGGGGGAAAAAAAATTTTTTTTTTCTTGAAATAAAAAAGGGGGGGGGGGGGGGGGGGGGGGGGGGGGGGGGGGGGGGGGGGGGGGGGGGGGGGGGGGGGGGGGGGGGGGGGGGGGGGGGGGGGGGGGGGGGGGGGGGGGGGGGGGGGGAAAAAAAAAAAAAAAAAAAAAAAAAAAAAAAATTGAAAAGAAAATAATTTTAATACAAAAAATTCGTAAATATGAGAGATTTTTTTAATAAGTTTTTTGTTAGATTTTAGAATTTATGAGAGTTAATAAAATAATTATTAAAAAAAATCATTAGGGAAAAACAATAGGTATTTTTTGTTTTGGAGAAGGCTTTGGGGGGGGCGGTTGGGCCCCCCTGGGCCCCCCCCTGAATACGCCACTGCCCATAAGTGCTCTAATGTCTCCCCTCACTTTCCCACATTCCCTACAATCCAAAAGTCATGTCCCTTAATAGGTTCCCGCATCTTATTTTAAGTCCACCATGTCCTTTCCTCCATTTTGTGCCGTCTAGATAATCTTCCATTCCCCGGTCTGTCTTAATATTTTTATAGTAGCTACAGTAGTTTGATTTGTCTATATTGCTCCAGTCCTTTTGTATTTCCTGGACTATTGTCTTCTATAACGCGTCCTTACAAGGAGGGGATAAAGGAGGTAATTACCCCTCCCCCTGAGATTTGAGAAAATTTTTTTTTTTTGAAATTAAATTTTATTTTTAATAAAATTTTAAAAATTAATACTTAAAAATTTGATTTGTTTATATAATTTTACTTTCTTTAATTTGATACCGAGGATATTGATGGAAATACTCGTTTTGGTGAATCGCGAACCGCGGTGGCCGACTTCTGGTCTAAATAATCAAAAACCTAGAAAAAAATAAATAAATGTGTCTTTTTTCTCTTTAAAATAAAGAAGAATCAAAGATCCAAGCGTGAGAGAATGATTATTTTCAATTAAGCGGTTTAAATGAAATTAGTGGTCTAGTCACAGGATTAGCACCGCTAATAACGGATGATGTATGATCATATGTGTTGTCCTTGTTGTTGTTGTTGCTCTGTATATTAGGCAATTGAAATTGTGAGAGATGTTTCTAATTATATAGCATCTAACCCTTTAATACTAATACTAACTTGAGAAAATCGATCGTTTATCGAAAATAGTGGAGGTCCCTGAATACGCCACTGTCTTGTATATAAATTTTTAACAAAGTATATTCGTATTTTAATTTTATTGAATAGATTTCTACAATTTATTCAATAAAATTAAAATACGTTATATAATAATAAAAATAATTTTATTGAATTTTATTTATTTATTTATTTGAAATTCCTATCGGGATCCCCGTTAATTTACCCGAGTTGCTTTCGTGTACGAAGACACACATCTCAAACATGCAAAATTTCAGCAATGAAAAATCGGCTTTTTTGAGTTAGACCGGTCTTGTACTGGATCGACGATATAATTCTCTATTTTTGTGTAACAAATGAATTAAATTAAAATCAGTTTAAGTGTAGCTACTAAAAAGTATATTTTGATGATCTATTTATTTTTTTAGAATTTTCCGATCTCCTAATTGACTTATTATATTCAGGAAATATTTAAAAAGAATGAATCTAATTTTTTTAGAGTGTACTTTTCAATAATTAATTTGACTCCAGTGGTAATCTTTTAATAAATAAGTTGACGCCATCTTGGATTTAGTATCTCAAAGCTGTATTAACTAAATTATTAATCAAAAGCATAGCTATAATGAATTTTAAATATTTAAATAAAAACCTAATATTCAGTTCAGATTATTAGAGGTTATATTATTATTGCGAAAGTCCTTTTTTTAAATAATTAATAAAATGGAGCCCAACGACGAGAAAGAGAGGTTAAGAGGGACAAAATATTTCTTGTAATTTAACTTGCGAGAGTTTAATTCTTTATGTAAATCAAGTCATAGGCTAACTAAGTTAACTCTAATTAAAGGCGGGCGGGTTCTGTCTTTCTTTTCTTATTCACTTATTATTATTATTATTATTATTATTAGTTGTGTTTGTGTTTGTGTGAGTGTGTGGTTTTTCAATGAAAGAGCCCTGCTGAAGAGAGGCTTTGATTTTGCAATTCGTAATTGCCAACTTTCCTTTAACCTTTTATTTATTCATTCATTCATTCATTCGCTCTCTTGGCTTTTCTTTAGCCTTATTACGTATAGACGGGTACGTATATAATCGCTTCATTTCAGCAAAAGCACTTCTTAAGTGCGCTTCTCTCCCTCTTTCATTATCTTAATTAGTAAGGGTTTAATAGTGAAGCATAGCTATAAAATTATTTTAAAAAAATATATATTTTTATTTTTACTTACGATATTTCTTTTTTTTTTTAATATCTACATTATACGTCATTTAAAATTCAACACATGATTAATAATTTAAGATGTTTATGGTTACCTTTATTTAAATTTTTAAAGTGGAACTTTTATTTGATAGCCTCAAATTTTTTTTTGCTCTTCTATCAGCATGTCGCGTTACAGGCCGTCACGGCCGTGACACTGTAGCCTATGACGTCGCAATCTGCGACGACAAAAATAGGAATTTGATTTTAAACCGAAAACTAGACTAGACTATAGTAGCTAAGCTTGAAGGGAGAGAAAAAATAGCAAAGTTGAAATTTAATATATAAGAAGAATTATAAAAAAATAATTGTGAGATTTAATTTTTCAATTTTTAAATTGATAAAATATAATTTTTAAAATAATTTGAAATGATTCAATTACTAAATATTGTTCTCTGTTTTTAACCTGCCTCTATTGATTTCCCATTATCATTCCCATTTTTCCAATTATTAAGTTAAGATTAAAAACGCGATTTTAAAACCCTTAATGCCCAAGGGGGCTTGGAGTAGTTGGTAGCGTGCCTACCTTCTATACCGAACGTCTCGGAGTTCGGACCCCAGGCAGTCCGATAATTTTATTTAAGGCATTTGGATACCAAATGACTTAAATAAAAATGCCTGGACCCCCAATTGATATATTAAACATACTGATTATCGTAAAAAGTCTTAAATGGCCTCAGTTGCCGAAAAGACTGTGTGAATGAGAAAAAAGTGTGAATGTTTTTTAAAAAAAAAAAAAAAAAATCTGGTGTGACTGGCGCACAGCACACAACTTTCTCTTACCTTCGGTAATCGAAAGTTGTGTACTGTGCTTGTCACACCAGATTTTTGTGTCGACATGTATTTAGTTCCCGGCAGTAGGGAATATTTGAATTCAGATGTAAAATTTATAAGTATGGGAAAATATTTATATTTTGTAACCATGGCAACCATTTTTCCTATCTTTCCTATGAAGCACAAGAGTAAAGTGTGCTTCAAACAATTTTTGAGGGCAAAACGAGAATATACATTTGAAAGAGCATCTAAAAAATAATTGATTTTTGAATTTTAATCAAAATCGTTAGAGCGAATTTTGAGAAAATCAAAAAAAACTGAAAAAGTACATCAGTAAAGTACTAGTACTCTTTGGCCGATTTTGATTAAAAGCTTATTTTCCGGTCCCGGGGGTGTTTAACTTAAATATAAAATTTCAACCTCGTAGCTCAATTCCTTCATGCTTAAAATTGAACACACACCCACCCACCCACACACCCACACACCCACCCACCCACCCACCCACAGACAGACCATGTCGCGAAAACCACTTTTTTGGATTCAGGGGACCTCAAAACGTGAATATCCATCAAAATCTCGACATCGAATTTTTGACATGAATCCAATACTTTCTCTCTATATATATATTACATATATACATAGGTAAGAGAAAGTAAAAATACCCATTAATTGAATAATTTTCTGAAAAATTTTCAGTTGAACGTCTTCGATCAGAAAAAAAAAAGTTTCACTTGCATCGTGGTTTCATAAAACCACACAATGATTTTTTCTTTTTATTGAACATTTATTTTTGTATTAAAAAAATTATTTTGTCCAGTAAAAATAACAAAGATTTCTTTTCGTTTTTATTTAATCAGCTTATGAAATTTCTTGTTTATAATCATCTCACCTGATCGAGGATCAATAATCGCCAATTGGTTGAGAGCTTTATGTATAACCAATTTAATAATAAAAGCAGTTAGATTTAATGCTCAACTCCCCACCACTCTACGCACTAGACTTGAATTAATTATTCCCTTTAGTTTGAATATTTCCTTTGATAAATGAATAATTGTTAATATAATAATTAACTGTAAGGGAAAATTTAACTCTGAGAGAAACAACGTTGCTTGATCATCTTTTGATTCATTATTCTTTGTTACAAATAAATTTTATTTAAAAACTTAAATTAGAAAACGTTTCAGTTATTAATTATATGAGTTGTCATCATATAACCTCAATCAAGATGACTGATGGGATTCATCAGTATCATCTAAATAGTTCTTTCTTCTACGACCAAATTTCTTCTATAATTAGGCTATATTTTAAAGTGGAACTTTTATTTGATGACCTCAAATTTTTTTCGCTCTTCTATCAGCATGTCGCGTTACAAGCCGTTACGTCAAAGACCGTGACGCTACAAGCCATGACTTTATAATTTTTGTCAATTTTAATTACAGTCCACCCCTACTAAGTGCCTAATATGCTCGAGAGTGGAGCCTTGAACTTAATTAACCAAACCAATATTTTTAAAAAAAATAAAAAATTATTATTATTTTTTTTTTTAATGCAACTGCAGAGGAAAAAAAAACTACTTTTAAGGCAACATTTCTGATGGCTAAACATTTTGGTTGCCTGCTTGGCTTCACTTCCGCTGAAGCTGAAGCGCCGACTGTACTGCCGGAAACTAAAAATA